>BMAC01000174.1:363560-375000 GCA_014905375.1 Phtheirospermum japonicum
ATTTATATATATATATATATATATATATTATATATATATATATATATATATATTAGATTAGTTAGGTTAAGATTAGGGCTAACCTTAATTAACTAATTAATAAATATAAATATATATAATTATATTTTAAAGTCTTCAATCATTCTAATGGGCTTCTACAATTAGGGCCTAATAGAAAATTACATGGACTTGTATTTAGAATCCAACTAATTAATTAATTCAATTAATTAATTAGTCCCATGAATTTAAATTAATCAATCCAATTGACTAATTTAATATATTCCTTTAATTGAGATTTCTAATCAAATTAGATTTAATTACATAATCATGCCCTGGCCAAGGTCTTTGAATCACAAACTATGAAAATCCACAGGATACTCTCTTGTCCCTAGACAAGTGTCGAATTCTATGTTGGCTACAGACAAACCTCCATGCACATCTATACAAAAACCAAAATACCCCTTTTACGATTGTCAGGCAATCAAAAGATAAATCTAAGTATTGCACAATGTGCACAAGGCTACCATCGTACCTCAAGTCAAGGACTAATCATGTACTATTGCAATATGGAAATTCTTATTCGACAGACAAATCTTCCAGTTAAGAATTTCCATCGGGTCATGTTCAATGAACTTGTTCTCTAACAAGCACCCACATATATGCACTCGCGTCACAACGCTGATGTTAATGGAATGCAACATCCTTGTCTTACAAGCATGCATCATATGCGCAAGTCTTACCGGGCTATTCAATGTCCTATCTCGAAAAACCCATTGACTTGGAACAAGTTTAAGACCGAAACCTTAGAGACATGTTCCATGATTGTCATCGTATGCGCAACCATATCCCATAGTTTAAATTGGTCTAAGGACTTTATCATACGTGCAATTATAATAAAAGCGAAAACATAAGATAAAGAAAGTTGCCTTTATTAATATAATTCCAATAAAATCATTATACAAGTAGAATGAAATCCAATCTAATTGGAACGTCGGGCACTCTACTCTAACAGTTACATGTTTTATTTGGATTATATAGGTTAGTTAGTTTATTTGGTTGATTTAAGGTTGGTATGGTTTAGTTGATTTGATTTGGCTTTATATAGTTTGGTGGGTTTATGAGGCTATGATTCGGTGCTTAGGTCGGAGAAGTGGATTAGGGCTTAAGGATAAGGCTATGGGTATGAATACGATTGGCTCAACTTATTTTAGGTAGAGTAAATAGTTTATGGTTAGAGTATATAATAATTTTTTGGTCGACCTATTTTAGGTTGGATAAATAATATTTTGACCGACCCATTTTTGATCGGATAAATAGTTTATTTTTTATAGTTATAGTTATAGTTTTGGTTTGTAACCGACCTATTTTAGGTCGGATAAATGGTATGTGGTTATGGTTATTAGTGAAATATGACTTAAGAATGTGTGAATTGCTAAAAGTTAGGAGTATAAAGGTGATCACGTTTTATTTTGTAGAAATCTTTATTTTTATATTCTACCTGATTTCGTACCTTTATCGGCTAAAATATAAGGGACTAGATGATACGACGTAAAATGTCAGTATACTAAGAGAACTGATAAACAGGTCGCCAATATGATAAAATATGGTTATGGGCCCCTATAGGTCGGTAACATGGTAGTAATAAGGTTTTATGGTTATCATGTAATTATGAAAAGAAATAATCCTAGTAATTATGGAAAATTAAGTACAATCAGGAGATTTAATCCCATCTTAGGAAGGAATCACATCAGTTGGTGGACAAGTCTAAATAATTTGATAAATAGGGGATTCAAGCTCTTATTTGATAAATTTAATTATGATGGATCATGGAGCTCATGGACTTTATGAGGAATTATTCTCTCTTTTTATATAATTTATATGGTTACCGACTTAAGTATCGAAGGGCCTATGTCGGGGCTGTCCATTGTAAAGATCTGAAATAAACAACAACAACAACAACAAAAAAAATATCCATTTTTTGATTTATTTRATCTATTCCATGACCGGAACAGGGGAGGATACACCCTGAAAAGGGAAAGATGACATTATATAGAACATATTTAAATTGAAATAAAAAAGAATCATGTTGGAGGTTAAGCATGTTGCGATCGATGAAAGAAATAACTGATTAGTCTTTGGTAGAAGTAATTCTTTCTTGTAAAGTACCCATTTCGSTACTCAGGATGGGTTGATAACCGATGGCGGAAGGCATACCCAACAAAGTTTATACTTCCGATCCTGCTTGAACGAAATGAAAAATGCTTGAGCTTTGTGCAGGTCGTTCATGGTCGAGAAGGCAATTCGAGGCGATCTAGCCTCTTTCTTGGTAAGCCAATTTTTCCAGTTACAATAGACCCAAAGGCGGAAGTCAATGCACCGGTCATGTTCCAAATTTAACACAACTGTTTTAGCCCAAAAAATGGCCACCAACAGAGGACGCCCAGAACCTTTAACGCCGGCCTGATCTGCACCAAAAACACATTTTAGAAAGGACCACCGGTGGTTTGCCAGTGGAAACCTCTCCGATGCTTAAGTCAGTAAGCGTTTGAGGTATTTTCCAGAAAATAAGAAGCAATGTTCACGGGAATGACATACCTCTCTCAGCCTTGGGGCTGAGATATTTATAATTTGCCTGGTGGGGACCCCAGCCGAGATCTCAGGGGCACATGCCGCAAATCATGGGCCGTTGCGCAACCATTCCTGACAAGTGGTCCCACCTGTCTCTCTGTTGGGAATCCAGGAACAGGTCTCCCCTGTTCCAGATCTTCCACGTTTCTTTCCCTCGCACCCACCTCGGTATCGACCTCAGACCTTAACTCTAATTAGGTCTTCCTTATTCCAGGTCATCCTTCGTTCCGTGTTATTTTGGCTCTCTAGGATTCCAGCCGGCTCAAATCACCAGAGCTGTCATGATCCAGCTCTTCTTTCTTTTTGTGCCCTTCAGTTCTTCAAGCTCAGCATAATCTTCAGGCTTTCCGTGATTTCTTCAAGATAGCTAAGTCAGGAGGAATCTCAGGAGTAACCACCTCTTCCTGACGTCCTACTTAGGCAGATTAATCAGATCTTTCTCTGAGACAGAGCTGTTCTAGCCTTCTCTTAATTTATCTAACTACTCTGAGTCAGAGCTACCCCAAACCAGGTCTGGCATATATAATGCCCTATCAACTCCTCCCCCCAAACAGTTGGGGTAAGATCGGTGGATATCGCAAAAGATTCTTTCAAAATAAATTCTATGTTTTATTGACTTCTCGTACTGAGGGATCCCGAGATATCCGCCTGCAAAACAGCCCCAATTATTGGCATTAGTGGTGTCGTTTGGTTTTCCCAAACGGTCCTTATTCTGCACGTCTTCTCTGACAAGTGGGAGGCGTATGATTTGACCTAGGACGTTTGGCGTTCCAGCGCAGCACCTAGGGTACTGTTCACATTAAATGCGGGAATCCCATCAAATCCCGCCTCCCTCGATTTCCGTTTTTCAAATTAACTCCCTTTTCCCTTTATCCCTCCAAAACTCCTTTTTTCAATTTTACTTTTCAATTTTTATTCTCTTAATCCCTTAGGGCCTTTTCTCTCTCTCGAACTCCCCGACGATTTATGCAACTCCGTTTAATTAATTTCTCCAAGCACTCATCATCAGGTAGCCCTCTACCCCTCACGTAATCTTTTTAATTATGTCATCTTCTTCTTCCAAAACTAATTCCGCGAGGATGGGTTCACCGCCGACCCCGGTAAACTCCACCTCGACCGTAAACTCTTCCTCTGCCGACTCATATGCTACGGCTCCGACCAGGAGGCCGCCGACAGCCCCACGCCTTCCTCCTGCAAATAACTTATCCTCCATAGTTAGTAACAAAACTCTTAGGGACATTCGTGCCAAGTTCCATATTTCCGACATGTTTTCTTTTACCAGCCCGGCTCGCGGTGAGAGGGCATCATCGCCTCCCGTCGGTCACCTTACTTTTTATGTAGATCAATTTTATGCAGGGTTAAGCTTGCCTGTTCATCCTTTCATACAGGCTATTTCCAAATTATACGATATCCCTGTTCAACAATTTCTGCCCATTGCCTTTCGCGTCATGGTCGGATTCCATCTGGCGGCCCAATACGCAGGAATCACCCCCACAGCCCAACTTTTCTATTCCCTGTTTAAGGCCAAAAGCGCCTCAGGCTTCTACTACCTCTCTGGCCGGACAGACATCCATTTTTTGACGGGTCTTCCCACATCTCACAAGGCCTGGAAGAAGAAGTTCTTCTTCGTCCAGAGCTCAGGAGATTGGGGTTTCCCTAGCGAGCCCATCCTTCTCATGCACCCCAGCAGCGCTTATCTCAGAGCGTGGTCGTGGGTTCGATTCCCACAGACGACGCCAATTGTTTCAGCCCAAAAAATGGCCACCAACATAGGATGCCCAGAACCTTGAACGCTGGCCTGATTTGCACCAAAAACACATGATAGAAAGGACCACCGGTGGTTTGCCGGTGGAAACCTCTCTGATGCTTAAGTCAGTAAGCATTTGAGGTATTTTCCAGAAAATAAGAAGGAATGTTCACGGGAATGACATACCTCTCTAATCCTTGGGGCTCAGATATTTATAGTTTCCCTGGTGGGGACCCCAGCTAGGATCTCAGGGGCACATGCCACGAATCATGGGCCATTGTGCAACCATTCATGACAAGTGGTCCCACCTGTCTCTCTGTTGGGAATCCAGGGAACAGGTCTCCCCTGTTCCAGATCTTCCACGTTTCTTTCCCTCGCACCCACCTCGGTATCGACCTCAGACCTTAACTCTAATTAGGTCTTCCTTATTCCAGGTCATCCTTCGTTCCGTGTTATTTTGGCTCTCTAGGATTCCAGCCGGGCTCAAATCACCAGAGCTGTCATGATCCAGCTCTTCTTTCTTTTTGTGCCCTTCAGTTCTTCAAGCTCAGCATAATCTTCAGGCTTTCCGTGATTTCTTCAAGATAGCTAAGTCAGGAGGAATCTCAGGAGGTAACCACCTCTTCCTGACGTCCTACTTAGGCAGATTAATCAGATCTTTCTCTGAGACAGAGCTGTTCTAGCCTTCTCTTAATTTATCTAACTACTCTGAGTCAGAGCTACCCCAAACCAGGTCTGGCATATATAATGCCCTATCAAGACCATTAGCATAATATGCGCACTCACAGTAAGCTAGTCTAGAGACCATTTTAGTGTTGCCCAAATAAGAAGAAAATTAAGGGAAGCTGAGGCTTCAGAGCATGAACAGAAGATGAAAAACATTGTTTCTCATGATCCTCTTTATACCAGTACCCTTTTTTTTAAAATAGAAAAAGAATTGAACCGTTGCCCACTTTCTGCAATTGCCGTAACGTGATGTTTGTGAGAAGAAAAGGAGCTGGCTATTATAACAACTTTAACCAAGATTTTCTTTATTATGTTTCAACTAGATAAAGAATAAATAATTGTAAGGATTATATAATTTGGCCTATAAACAAGCTAAGCCCAATGTCTAAAATGCTCATTAGTCCCAACAATCTCACACAAATGACAAGCAAATGAAATTAGCAAAAATAAGGGTTATGGGCAATTAAGAAGAAACAAACGCATAGTTGTCGATAATATTTTAGTTTTCATCCTTTTATTGATGCATTATAGTCATGAACAAGAATATGAAATTGTTGTTTTTAGTTTTTAGTATCACTCTAACTGATCAAGTATTTATTTTCTTCAACATATGTAGGTAAGCCAATAGCTTTTGATAAGATACATCTGGATTTCCTCTCAACATTTCAAGCACTTTCTCTTTTGATAATCACGTCCTTTTATATTCTAGGGTTATTTATACTAGTCCTTCATATCCCTTATGATATTTGTCGTTGTGTACAATGTTTTGAGGTTATGGAGATATTTTGATTTTATAAGACTTGCAATGAGTTTTGTAGTGGTATTCTTGCTCCTATTCATTCTTTGATCTAGTGGACATGTGTGATTGTTGTCCAATTTTCTAAATATGAACCTATTTATTCAAATATTATTAATATTCTCATATGCCTGTCGCAAGCTTCAACTATACACCGTATGTTATATTGCTTCTTGAAAACTTCTTCACTCTGAAGAGAAAGTGATTATTCAATGCATACAAGGACATGTGTTTAAGTAACACCTCTCTATCTTCAAAGGCATCCCCTACTTGAATTTCTTCTTTTTTGTATCTTGGTCCTTCAATTTGTAGAATTGCGCCTTCTTCTCTCATATTTCTACAAACGATGTTAAAAAAGTTGATAAATTCGAGGAATGTTTCATCCATGTTACTGACTACTGAAGCTTTTGTCGATATGTTGCTGTTTGTTTCACCTATGTTTTCCATCTTGTTGTTACGATTCTTTATTTCATGAGTTTCTTAACGATTTCGATTTGTTGAAGGCTTGTGTCTCTTGATTTTGTGAGGAAGAAATTTTGTTTGTTGACAATGATGTCAATGCATAGAGGGAATTTCATTTAATCTTATTTCTTGGTCTTTATTTTCACGTAGGACTTGAGACTGAAGTCAACGTCAATCTTCCATGGTGGTAATCCTTCCTGAAATTTGTATTTTTAATCTGCATTGATTCTTGTCTTTGTTAATTTGTATTTCAAAGATTTCTCTTAATGTGTTGAATGTCCAGTCCTTTGGAATAAGTATCCCTATTATTTCAAAGTTGGTGTAACACTTGTTTTTTTGCCACTGTCCATTATGCTATACTAATACTGGAATTGTTTCCATGTGCTTGCATATATCATGATGAAACAAATTGGAAAAAATGATGAAACATAAATAAAACAATAAATTCTAAAAAAAAGGAAAATATGTACACTGACGTAATATGTTAGATTTAATAAGTAATTTGAAAAACATTCTATACTATCTTAGGGAAATAATAATGAATTATAGATATTTGAAACATCAAAGAAGCAATAAGGAAATAGTAATGGAATAATCATGAGATTTTTCTATTTTTGAAACTGCAACCCAGAATCACCACCAGCAACAAACATAATTTCACTAACTTCATTCCGAAATATCAATTTAATGCGTAATATATAGACACTACAAAAATATTTGGCGATACTGACGGCCAAATCCGTCAGGATGCCGTCAGTATATGAAATACTACCGGCTTCCTGACGGATAATGGCCGCCAGCATTTTTGTGGTCAGGATCCCAGTATCCTGACGGTAAAATGTTCCCGTCAGGAATGCTGGCGAATTCATTGAAGGCTTTTGCCTGCCAGCATAAGCCCGCCAGGAACATCTGATGCTTTCCTGGTGGCTAAGCCGTCAGCATTCCTGGTGGTCTACCCGCCAGTAAATACCGGCAGATTGGCCACCAGCATCCCTGGCGGATTTTATCGTCACCATCACGCTGGTTTCCTGGCAAAAATTTGCTGTAATTTTTTTCGAAAAATCTATTAATAAAATTTATAATATATTAATTAATAATTAAATTAAAAATAATAAACAAATAAAATTTTAGATAATCCAAAATAAACAATCCACTAATAAGAAAATCAAAACAAATCATTCAATAACTAAAAATCAACTCATCAATCGAATGTATAAAATATCCTGAACTATCCATCCATATCTAAATCTCCACCATCCGGATCACAGGGAGGCCGACAAACCATGGCCCGAGCAACAACTTCTTCAATCTGCTGTTGGAGCCTCAACTGGGAACGCTCCTGCTCCTCACGGATCCGCTTAATCTCCAGCGCCTGCTCCTCGCGGATCCACTGAAGCTGCTCCTGCTGGGAGTGCACCTGCGTCTGGAGCCTATGAACATCGGCGGTGGAGGTGGAAGATGTACTGCAGCCCTTCTGAGTCTTCCCAAAGCATCCAAGGACATAGCGTCGACCCTTCCCATTCCTAACAACCCGTAGGTAGACCTCGTTCGGGTGTACCTGAGGGCCGCTATCATCAGACGACGCAGCACGCCTCTCCTCCAAAGCCATCTCATAGTCCTCCTGATATCAAAATTTTCAGCTATTATTACTAAACAACTTTTATCAGATTTTATAATAAATCGGTTATATATAACATATAAAACTTACAACAATCATCTGGGCTTTGGGATCCGTAAATGTGCCGTCGGGATATCGATGATACCTCAGCAGAAGCTCGTAGTTACTGGGCTGCGAACCCTTCTGTGCAGCATGTATTTAAAGATACATTTACAATATTTAATATAATGAATTAATTAAAACATAAAATTATACATGTTCAATAATATAATTAATTACTTAAAATATTATCATCGACTTACAATCTCGGCCGCTTGTCGATTAGCCGGTAATGACCCGCCTCGATGCTTCGCTATACCAGTTGAAGGGCCGCCGGGCTCGCTCATCCTGTCCGCCTGGCCTTCTCAGATTTCTCCACCTCCTCAGGCCGCTGAAACTCTAACAGCCACCTGTTCCAAGTCGTCTCCCCTACACAGGCAGGTATCGTCCCACTCCGTCGATACGCCTTCTTCCACTCGTATATACGACTGTTATAATTATCTCGCATCGATATGTAGAATGCCGCCTTGATGGCATTCTCGTTGTATATTCTCCTGTCCCACCACACCAATCCCTACAAAAGAAATACAATTATACAAAATAATCAATCAATTTACTTAGCACAAATCAAAATAAATATAAAAAATTACCCTAAAATGAGGCCACCACGTCTGACGATGGCTTTCCGGGATGTGCTCGAATTTCCACCCGTCTGGGTGAACACGAGACTCGTGTATAGTCCTGAGATAGGTCGGCAAGTCCTTCCATGGAGTTCGTAACCTAAAAAATAATAAGTTTATTTCAACGTAACACAAATAATTAAACAAAATTTAATAAAATGTTACTTACCTATTTACGATCACGACTACCTCGATCCCGGTAGTCTTGACCTCTGATGAACCGGGCGTGCTCCCCGCCTCATCAGACAGGGTAGGTGGAACGGTATCATCTAAATTCGAGGACGATGAGCCGAGAGAAGTCCGACGATTATGAGAACCCCTGCCAGGCATCTAACATACAACATAGTTTTATAAAATTAATTATAATATATATATATATATATATATATATATATATATATATATATATATATATATATATATATAATTATCTCATCGATAGTCCTATAACTAGAGTTCCTACACTTAGATCGTGGGGAAGGGCATTTTAGCTTATCACCGTCCCTCTCTGCAGAATCATGCGTGAGAGCAAATTGTACGAAACTATCTACACCGGAAATGAAACGCCGGATTTAGAAATCCGGAAATATTCCGTTTGTACATCTCAACTACGATCATCAGCCATCCTAAGACTTTTGAGTGTTAAGCGTGTTCTAGAATTAAAGAAGGTGGCAAAATTTTGGCAGCATTACGAGAAGAATGAGTAATTCGGATTGTAATTGGTAAGGCTTCTATCCCATTCAAGAACGTGACGTTTAGTAGTATGTATTATCTTAAAATATGCATTTTTCTTAGATTCAAAATTTCGGCAGCATCTCCCCTCAATTCTCGTAGTGCACGTATATTTCAGTGCCACCCGAGAAACAATTAGAGCGATGCAGAAACCGAAATTTCAATACTAAAAAAAACATACACATAAGATAACCATACTACAAGTCACATTCTCAAACTGTCCAAAAATGGGACAATTCAAAATTTAGTATCAAACTCTATATTTGATACTAAATCTCAAACTGGTCTAAGGAATATTGGAATAATTCAAAACTTAGTTTCAAATTTTTCCTATTTGATATTAATTCTCAAACAAGTAATCTATATGAATCGCGTCACTTCGCCAAGGTTCGTAATAAGAAATTACCACCGTCACATTTTTGAAAAATATTTTGAAAACATAAATAAAACCACGTGACACCCTATCACGTTTTTAGAAAAAACTTTGAAAACCCGTTATTGGAGGGCCAACACCTCCCGGCCGGCCGTCGTAACCCACGTCAACATCCGACGGTATACAACAAGCAACACCAATGAAAATAATATAAATAAACAAAATTAAACCCCGGCCGATCACCACGACCTCCCATGCCATGAACAATATATATACAATATAATAGGGTGAATAAACCCTAAATTTAAGAAAGCAAATCCTAATAATCTAATGATAAACCCTAATACAAGATTGCTTCTAACTAGGTAGATTCTGAAGTAGACACGTTGTATATAAAGAGCCACACAGCACTCGAATACAGGTCATCTCTTTCCTCGACCACCACTCACCATGTCTGCTCCAAAAATCAAACCGGCTCCTTGCTAGCATGGTCACTAAAAAACAGACGTCTTCATCGGCTGTATCTACTGCTGAATTATAGATGTTTAGAGCCGACATGGGGAGGGCGTTTGAGGAGGACAATCTCTGTACGGGTGCTGTGTGCGCTCTTTATAGACAAATATACTCCAGAATCTACACAAGCTTATTTATTCCTAAAATGGCCCCTAATTAATTAATTATTCCTAAAAGGGCCCCTAATTAATTGATGATTCCTAATTGAACCCTACTTATGTAATTATTACTAAATTGGATTCTAATTATATAATTATTACTAAATTGAACCCTAATTAATTGATTATTCCTAAATCGAAACATAATTATGTAATTATTACTAAATTATACCCTAATTATGTAATAATTACTAAAATAGCCCCTAATTAATTGATTATTCCTAATTTGAACCCTACTTTATGTAATTATTACTAAATTGATCCCTAATTATATAATTATTACTGAATTGAACTCTACTTAATTGATTATTCTTAAATTGAACCCAAATTAATTGATTGTTCCTAAATTGAACCCTAATTAATTGATTATTCCTAATTTGAACCCTAATAAATTTATTATTCCTAAATTGAACCTTAATTATATAATTATTCCTAAATTGAACCCTAATTATGTGATTAATCCTAAATTGAACCCTAATTATGATTATTACTAGATTGAACCCTAATTATGTGATTATTACTAAAATTAACCCTAAATTTAACCGTAATTATGTGATTATTATCTTAGCCCTTATTTGGAAAATTAATTATACAATAATTTCATCACAATAATTATATACAAAAACATACAAAAATAATAATAAAATATAAATTAAAAAATAATAACAGAAAAAAAAAATGGGAAACTATCCTTGGAGGAGCACCCGGCGGAAGATGGAGCGGAGCAGGCGGAGGTGGAGGCTGCACCGTGGAGCGACAGCGGCGGCGGGCGATGGCTGTGGAGGGCAGGGCGACGGCGGGGCGTGCGACGGTTGTGCACCTTGGGCTGGGTAATATGAATGAAAAAGTGAATTTCATAAGATTTTGAGTGTAAGGGCCAATAATTTGGTAAGAATTGTGTAAGTGTGTTTTTAACTTAAATTTTAATAAAAAAAAATCCATCAAAATTTATAAGATTCTATTGTATA
>BMAC01000174.1:385112-417961 GCA_014905375.1 Phtheirospermum japonicum
TGAAACAATTTTTAGTTATTGAATGATTTGTTTTGATTTTTTTATTAGTGGATTATTTATTTTGAATTATCTAAAATTTATTTATTTATTATTTTTAATTAATTATTAATTAATATATTTAGAAATTTTATTATAGATTTTTTAACGAAAATTACAGAAAATTTTTGCCAGGACTAAAGCCGCCAGGAATGCTGGCGGCCAACCCGCCCAGTAAATCCTGGCGGGTTTCCGCTAGGAAATGTTGCAGCCAACCCGCCAGTATTTACTGGCGGGTAGGACCAGCCAGTAATGCTGACGGCTTAGCCGCCAGGAAAGCATCAGATATTCCTGGCGCGGACAACCCGACAGGAATACTGGCGGGAATTTTCTGCGGGAAAAGTCGTCAAGGAAACCGCCGGCATTCCTGCGGGTATATTTTCCCGTCAGGATACTAGAATCCTGACCGCAAGAATACTGGCGGCCATTTTCCGTCAGGAGGCTGTCAGTATTTCATATACTGACGAAATCCTGACGGATTTGGCCGTCAGGATTGTCGAATTTTTTTGTAGTGTTACTACTTGGGTCTTATAATGATTTTTCAACTGTCGCAGAAAATGGGCAAAATTTTTGAGCTTGTGAGAGTGAACAAGGTTACTGCGACCAGGAAGGCTGTTTATCATTTGACACTTACTATTAAAGATGAAGCTAATGCTGGGAAAATTATTCAAGCAGAGGTGTCCATGCATGAGGAGAAATAACTGTTTGTTTGTTCAAGTTGCGATCACCAACGGTGGCCTATTCTTGTGTGGTGTAAGCTTATATCATCAATCCCTACTTGATGCCAATGAGACAACTTTGTTTTTTTTCTTTCGCGTTTAGTTTCTTTCTCCTCTTGCTTTGGAACCATTGATAGTTTGACCTATTTGCTCGTGTGATCTATATTCATGTTTCTGGTTACTTTGTTCCCTAGTGATATGCATGTTTGTATCTAGTCGTTCTTGACTGCATTGGTGATTATGCTGACTTTATGATGGCTAAATGTTCGTGCTATTGTTTTCTTCTTCTATTCCATTTCGCCGAAACATATTGCTCCGTGGTAGGAATTGAAAATTTGCTACTCTCAAAAATCAAAACAACCATTTTTTTATACTACCGAATTTAAGAGACACGTATTTCACTTCAGGATGGCAATTATGCCCTGGCCCGTCCTGCCGCGACCCATGTCGTTTGGGGCTCCCCACCCCGTGAGCCGTGATGGGGCGAGTCCGGGTACTATCATAGCCCTGCGAGTACCCGGCCCAACCTGACCTGCCCATTATTTTTATTTTTTAATATATTTTAATATTTATTACATATAATTATTTAGGCTTTTTTACATTTAGTTTTATAATTAACACACATATATATATATATATATATTAATAAAGCAAAATAAAAGATAAAAACCTTACACTTGTTGTAATTAATTATTGTTATAATTATACCTATCCTTAAACCTTAGTCTTGTACCTATAAAAGAACTCCAGTCCCCATAATAAAGTTGGACTCTTGGTCATTCTCTTCTCTCGTTTCTTAGTTTTACAAAACGTTATCAGCTCGATTGTTCTACCAATTCCCTAAGTTATTATTTCACTAATTCCCAAGCAATATTGTTCTACAAATTCCCCAAGCAATTGTTTGACTATCTCTCAAGAATTATAAAAGATGAACTAACATGATATTTGTCTAGCTGATAGTGCAACTATGCACACCATTCTACAAAAACAAAAATATTTTCTCAAATTAACATTGGCTGAAAATAATGTGAATACTATATTAGGTGTATCAAACATCATTGAAGGCTCCGAAAGAGCTTGTATTATTTTACCAAATAATACTAAGTTAATTATAGAAGATGCACTTTACTCTAGTAGATCTGGAATAAATTTATTGAGTTTTAAGGATATCCACAGTAATGGATACCACATTGAGGCAATACAAGAAGATAGTAATGAATATCTTTGTATAAATTATTTTGTATCTGGATAGAATTAGATAAAAGAAAAGTTCTCAAATTTATCATCTGTAATGTATTTTACATTTATAAAAGCAATTGAAGCAAATCATGTCATGAACTTGAAGCTTAATGACACAAAAAACTTTATACTTTGGCATGATAGATTTGGGCACCCTGGAGCAGCAATGATGCGCTGAATAATTAATATTTATTGAGTTTTAAGGATAACCACAATAATGGATACCACATTGAGACAATACAAGAAGGTAGTAATGAATATCTTTGTATAAATTCTTTTGTATCTGGACATAAGTAGAAAAAAGAAAAGTTCTCAACTTTATCATTTGGAATGTATTTTACATTCATAAAAGCAATTGAAGCAAGGCCAAGCCATAATAAATGGGAAGCGATACGACTCAGTTCCAACATAATAGCATGTCATGAACTTGAAGCTCAATGACACAAAAAGCTTTATACTTTGGCATGATAGATTTGGGCACGCTGGAGCAGCAATGATGCGCCGAATAATTAAGAATTTCACATGGACATAATATAAAGAACCAGAAGATTCTTTTAACAAATGAAATTTCATGTGACGCTTTTGCACAAATGGCTAATATAACCAAACTTGAGTTTGTTGCACTTGATGTACATGAAAATCCTCGAGGGATTTAAATTTCCAGAAGCAAGCAATTCATACCCCAAAAATATGTTTTCAATTAAACTACAAAGATCATTGTATGGATAAAGCACACCCACTGTCATCACCAATGGTCGTTAGAAAACTAGAAGTAAATAAAGATTCGTTTCGACCAATTGAAGATGGGAAAAAGATACTTGGTCCTGAAGTACCATATCTTAGTGCAATTAGTGCATTATCTTATCTTGCTAATTGCACTAACTAGACATAGCTTTTTATGTAAATCTCCTTGCAAGATATAGCTCTGCCCCCACTTTAAGACATTGGAATGGTGTTAAGCACGTTCTACGTTATTTACAAGGCACCATCGACCTAGGATTATATTATCTAGATTTTTTTTAAATATTTTAATGGGATATGCAGACGCAGGTTATCTCTCAGATCTACAGAAATCCAAATCACAAACAGGCTATGTATTTACATGTGGAGGAACTGCTATATCTTGGAGATCTGTGAAATAAACTTTAAACAGCAACATCTGCAAATTATTCTGAACTAATTGCAATCCATGAAACTAGTCGAGAATGTATATGGTTAAAAAATATAACACATCACATCCAAGAGTCATGAGGATTAGCTTCGACAAAGGATAAATCGACTGTGTTATATGAAGATAATGCATCGTGCATCACACAAATCAAAGAAGGCTACATAAAAGGTGACATGACAAAGCATATATCTCCAAAGTTCTTATACACACATGATCTCCAAAATAATGACGATATCAATATCAAACAAATTCGCTCATATGATAATTTGGTGGACTTAAGCACGAAAGCATTACCGACATCATCGTTTAAAATATTGGTACACAAGATTGGCATGCGTTGACCTAAAGATCTATAGTCATGATTTTCAGGGGGATTATGTTTGTACTCTTTCTTTTTTTTTCTTCTAATAAGTTGGGTCAAGTGGTTGGAAAGTAGAAGATAAATCTCAAATAACTTGAGATGTCTAGGGTTTGAACTCTTTTCAACACCCTTATAAAGGGTTAGCGATACCACTTGAGCTAGAAGCTCATGGTAGGGCTGTATTCTTTTTCCTTCGTCCAAATTTTGTCCCATTGGATTTTCCTGGTAAGGTTTTAACGAGGCAGCATTTTTAAGGTCATTCAAGGGGGAGTGTTGACATTAATTATTATTATAATTATATATTATATGAATGACCATTCTACCTCTAAACCATAGTCTTGTACCTATAAAAGAGACTCCAGTCCCCATAATAAAGCTGACTCTTGATCATTATCTTCTCTCTTTTCTTAGTTTTAGAACAATAACTAAACTTATAAATGTATAATACTAATATTTTTTTAATTTATTATTGTTTTTAATTAATTTTTATACTTAGATTTAATTTTTTAGTAATGTATATATATATATATATAATTATCATATATTTATTTTTTAAATTTTAATAAAAATCATTGCAAAAGGATGACCCGACCCATGGGTGGACGAGGTGGGTTTGGGTCCTCTAGTACCCGCCCCGGCCCTGCCCATTGCCTTACTCGTGCAGTGGCATTGATGGGGTAAACATATTGTAACCCCACTCATGCAACAACATTAATGGGGTAAACATATTGTAACACCATTTGCACAACTTTGGCGAAAACATCTGCTCTTGACGTTGAAATGAGTTGATAGTGGAGTTTGACGATGAAATGAGTTAGTAGTGGATAAGTTTCCAGATTAGGGGTCATCCTTATCTGAATTCTATATAACTCATCTCTTGTTCATTGGGTCCCTTTCCACCCTTAAGATTCCCATCCCCCCTATTCTATTACTTCCTGAAGAGTAGGGTTAATAAAAAAACCACAAACTGATCAAACTAAATACTAAATAAGTTAGTTTTGTGTGATAGCCACACAAATCTTCTTTCACGTGATAGAGTTCTAACCCGACCAAACAAATGCAACAATTCACTTCAATCTCTCCATGACCTTGACCCCAAACTTGGCAAATCCTTTGTCTCTTGTTGTTGACTGTCGCAAATTTAATGTCACGCCTCCATCGCTGATTTAATGTTGCGCCTCCATCGCTACAAGAATTGAGCTTAGTAGGAAGGACAAAAATCCTCCCTATACAAGTTCTTTTCATTACTGTTAGTCTATTGGGGGGACGTCGTCCCAAAACTGTCTTTACTAGGAATGACCCTATAATTATATAGCAACGACAACTGTCCTTCCTGAAACCCAGATATTAATAGGCATGACTTGTCGTGCCAATATATGTCCTTCCTATTGCATACATATTGGAACGACATGTCCTCTCAATTCTTACGTTGCTAATCGTGTTATGCAAGAAAAAATTCGTTGCAAATGGTTCTTTGTCGTTCCTAAAACTCATATACTAATAGGCACGACTTGTCGTGTCAATATCTGTCTTACTATTGTGTACATATTGAAACGACATGTCCTCCCAATTATGACGTTGCTAAGGGAGTGTTGCATCAAAAAAGGTAATTGCTATAGGTTAAACTTCTCCAAATAATTATTGACAATCCAATTGCTTGTTACCAAAAAATAAGAAATAAAGAGCAAAACACGATAATTCGAGCCAAGTAAACCGAAACAAATTTTGAAATGATAAAACTTTATAAATAACCCAAATAATTACAATCCAACCGAGAAATCAAACTAGTTGGAACGTCACTAAACACTATTACAATAAACAAATGTACAGGATGAACACACACTTTTAAGCAAATAGATAATATCAACCAAAATATAAATTTTGGAGTCGTGGGACCAAACCAAAATATTAGCTCCATCAGACAAAAGGTTCACTTCAAATTACCAAACTAACATGAAAATCAATCTTGCTCTGGATTAAGGGCGAATTGAGCATTATAATCCACATCCTCTTCCTCCTCTATCCCAACTTTTGCCTTAAGTCGATCATTGATTTTTGACATTTCTGCTACCTTTAAAACAAGAAGTTGTGATTAAAATTATATCAGTCCGTCAGTACACTATTGATTCACGTACACAAAAGGACAATAATTGCTCGTGGAAAAAGTAGCAAATATAAAAATATATACAACACGGCAAGTAGTTACAATGCAGCATCTTCAAGCAGGTGATCATGATAATAGAAATGCAATATGAAGGTCAGACAGCCACTAAACACAATCATATAAACAAAGTATCACAAAGCACAAAAAATATCATACACTTTATCCTAGAATATGTAGTCATAAACAGACACAATGGCTGGATGTAAAAAGCGTTTTGCAAACCACCTAACATGAACGAGAAAAAAGGTTAACCAATACTAATCTCACAGTTTAGAATAAAAGTCTTAGACCAGAATAGAAAGTCGGTAACACATAAATTTTGAAGGAAAAAATAAAAAAATCTGCCATGTAATTGGTCCACAAGAGCTGTCGATTCTTTATATATACAAGTCAATAAGCAATCCATTTACTCATCAAATCCAGAGCTAATAACATATTGTAATCTAAGTCCCTATTTTGAGAGGAATGAATGACCATGGCCAAAAATGCATTTCCTTCATTTTCTGCGACCAGTATTTGTGTGTCATAAAACATAGACTACCGTAATTACAAGGCACATATAACCAAGCTCCTAATCAAAGGTTTATTAGTTAAACTTTGTCAGCAATTTTTGACATGGAAATAATAATAATAATAATATAGGTCTTTAAAACTAGACCCTAAAAAAGGTTCAATTAAAAAAGACCCTAAATACCTTGAGTACACAAGAAGTGAGTTAGGCTCATTGGATAAGGACCCAAATACTAAAGAAAATCCAAGTTTACATAAATGATACTTCAAGGTCCGACCCATCTCTACTCCAAACCCGAAAAACTAAGACGGTGACCTGAGCGAACACGGACCGTGGATCATCTTCTTGAAAGTAAAATCTACCATCAGATCATTCTACGTGTCCTCATGAATGTGGCTTACTTAAGCCAACTAGTTTTAATATGCACATGATCTAAGACTAATGGTAGGTTTTTTGAATAATAGTTTTACTTTAGAATCTAGCTTATTTCTTACCTCTAAGCCTGTTATTGACTTAAGTATCAGAGGGTCTTGGCTAGGGGCATCCCTAGCTAGCCTAACGTGTTTTCTTTCGCAGACATCTCAAGAACTAAAGTATCTTATCTCACCCAATTAGCGAAGCGAGGGCCCTTGATTCTCAACTCAACTAACGAGGTCAGGTACATCTAGTTAGTTACTTAATCAAATAATAATAATAATAATTAACTTTATGAAAGTATGATAACATTAAAGTCACATGGATATCTGCCAAGCAAAAGAAACATCATACACTGTAACATTTTACAAATCTAATGCAATGTCAAAATTTAGGCAAACATATCTTCGAGGTCTAATAATGCATGGTATAAACCTAATACATCTCTTCCAACACTAATAAATCATCAGACTAAAATTCCACATTAGAAACAAATAAAAAAAAGGATAACAAATAAAAATAATAATAACATACCTGTTTCATAAGAGTGGAAACATCTGGGGCGACGGAACTTTCACGAGTTTCGGCCGAACCACTAGATGATTCAATATCATGAACTGAAAAGGATTTAGAACCCTTGAGGATTCGGCCAAAACCACGTTCACGGACTCGTCGAGTACCGAGCACGTTCATGTATGGACCCTGAGACCACGAGGAAGTTTCTAGATCAAGTCCGGAAGATCTGGGTAGGTTATTTTGTTTTCCCTATTCATTTGATCCATTAATTTCAAACAACAATTTGATTATTTCAGATTTGTTTATTTGCTGACTGATTCAAAATAATGTATTTTGTTTAGTTATCAGTTGCTTTAGTGATTAATTAAATAGAATTTCGATTGATTTTTTCAATTATGTTTTGACGGGGATTCTTCTTGATTATTGTTGGCATGTGCCAAGTGGAACTGAGAAAAGGTGATGTGTTTGAAGTTCCTTGATAGGGTTACGATGTCGATTGCCTACCTCCATGTATGGACCCTTTTATTTACCCGATAGAGTTGAACAACGATTTGGGAGTGAGTACTTATGTTGCTTTTTTGAAACATACAACTGAGTGTGTGATCGACAGTATCAATATCAAGGCTAAGGTGAGTTCGTGTATCTTCTTGGTTGGTGTCAACATCCTAGTGTAGAGCCTGTGTGTGTTTGTAATGATTACTAATTTAAACATGTCACTACTTGGGTCTTATAATGATTTTTCAACTACCGCAGAAAATGGGTAAAAATTTTGAGCTTGTGAGAGTCAACAAGGTTACTGCGGCCAGGCGGGCTATTTATCATTTGACACTTACTATTAAAGATGAAGCTAATGCTGGGAAAATTATTCAAGCAGAGGTATCTATGCGTGAGGAGAAACAACTGTTTGTTTGTTTAAGCTGCGGTCGCCAGCGGTGTCCTATTCTTGTGTGGTGCCAGCTTATATCTTCAATTCCTACTTGATGCCAATGAGACAACTTAGTTTTTTTTTCTTTACTTCGCATTTAGTCTTATTCTTCTCTTGCTTTGGAACCATTGATAGTTTGACCTATTTGCTCGTGTGACCTATATTCATGTTTGTGGTTACTTTGTTCACTAGTGATGCATGTTTGTATCTAGTCGTTCTCGACTGTATTGACGATTACGTTGACTTATTGATGGCTAAATGTTTCGTGCTGTTGTTTTCTTCTGCTATTCCATTTCGCTGAAACATATTGCTCCATGGTAGGAATTGAAATTTTGCTACTCGCAAATATCAAAACAACCATTTTTTATACTGCCGAATTTAGGAGATACGTATCTCATTCGTGCAGTGGCATTGATGGGTGTGAACGTAATGTAACCCCTACTCATGCAGTGGCATTAATGGGGTAAACACACGTTGAAATGAGTTGATAGTGGAGTTTGACGATGAAATGAGTTAGTAGTAGATAAGTTGCTAGATAAGGGGTCATCCATTCTATATAACTCACCTCTTGTTCATTGAATCCCTTTCCACCCTCAAGAATCCCTTCCCCCCTCTTTCTATTATGTCCCAAAGAGTAGGGTTAATAAAAAAACCACAAACTGATCAAACCAAATACTAAATTATTTAGTTTTGTGTGATAGTCACACAAATCTTATTTCATGTGATAGAGTCCTAACCCGCCAAAACAAATGCAACAATTCACTTCAATCTCTCCATGACCTTGACCCCAAACTTGGTAATTTCATGTCGCGCATTTGTCGACTGTTGCAAATTTAATGCCATGCCTCCGTCTTTGATTTAATATTTCGCCTCCGTCACCCCCAACACAAACTATAATAGACAAGGGTAAGCATATTCAAAAAGGGCATTGTCAATCTGATGCATTTGAGGATGGACTAGTGCAGAAACTGCATTCTAGAACAGAACATCCTGGTGCATCCAAAAGGGTATTTAAAATACTGTTCTGAATTAGACTTTCTAGAACGATTTTTAAAATTACCGTTCTGGAATGTCTACTTTCCAGAACGTTATGCAAATACCGTTCTGGAAAGTAGACATTCCAGAACGGTAATTTAAAAACCGTTCTGGAATATGAGCCAATTCAGAACGGTATTCAAATAACGTTCTAGAAAGTGTACATTCCACAACGGTATTGTAAAACCGTTCTGGAAAGTGTACATTACAGAACGTTATTTAAATAACGTTCTGGAATTTATGTCAATCCAGAACGGTGTTTATAAGACCGTTCTCAAAAATCTTATCCAATTTAATACCGCGTAAATGAGATTTTTTTGCCGCCCATATTTCTACTTTCCAGAACGGTATTTCAAAAACCGTTTTTGAAAGTCCCTCGATACAGAACGGTAATTAAAATTCCGTTCTTGAAAGTCTTTTCCAATTAAAATATTAAATTAATAAAAATAAAAATAATTATATTATTTCTTTTTCCAAATCAAAGCTCGAAAATCCCCATCTCGGCTCCCCTCCCCCGCTAACCCAAAAGACGAACTAGTCTCTCCACTTTCGTTCTCTTCCCGCCGCCGCCTAGAGCGGCGGCCACCACCTCCCCATGACAGCCTCATGTCCGTCGTCCCCCACCAAACCTTTGGAACTCACCAACTTACCCCCGCACAGCCGTCATCACCATCCACCACTTTCAGCGTCTTTTTCCGCCATCAACGATTTCCCACCCATGTTGGCCGGCAATTCAATTTCAGCTGCACAAGCATCCCCCAAGCTTAGCCTTCCTATCCTAACATCCAATTATTGACAACCCACGCTCATTCCCGTCTCTCGTAGAATTTTCGAAAAGAAGGGCACCGATCCCCTTTTGGGGAAAAAAGGTAATTCGCCGGCTGGCATCCATCAGACTAAATTAGATGTATTAAAACCATCCCCGCATCAAGTCAAAGCTAACCCAGCAGTTAATTTCAAAAAAGGGGTTCCAATTGAAGCCAATTCAAAAATTTTAATCGCCGATCTCTTTTCCCCAAATCCCACTCGCGGTTTGCTTGAAGAGAGAGAAATGGCCGCTGTCGCTGCTACTGCTAAGGCTGCCGGAAAATGGCCTTGTATTAATTAATCGAGTATTAAATTCGAGTTTCTACTGCAGGTATTTTTATTCTTATGAGCTTTATCATAAAACTGCCTTCTTTAAAAGAACTGCAGAAAATCACTTTGTCGCTTGGTCCTTCAATTCTTTTTATATTTGACGAATTTTAGAAATACTAAAAATATTTCTACAACCTATATCTTTGTTTTACTCTTTTCTATCAGGGAGGTGTTAAAAGATTGCATCTATTGGATGGCACTGTGGGTGGAGTTTTACTGAAGGAATTGTTTTTAGGATTTTGGATTTTATTAGCCATCGGATGGATATTGAATTCCATTTGGATTTCGCTATGATGTGGTTTAAAAGTTTTGGCTTCTTTTAATATTGAGTTTGTATTTTGCTCTTTCTGTTTTGTGCAAGATCCGATAGGGGGTTGCTTTGAACTGCTTTGGAGTTTTTGGATATGCTAAAACGAATTAAAAGAAGTGCTATACAAGAAGAATTGGAAACAGTTGGCTTACTCATCAAACAGAATTCCAATGACGATAAACTTTTGTAAGTTAATAGTTGTAGATTTTTTTGTGTTTATCGGTTGAGGTAGCTTTAGGAACCCATTTTTCCAACACACACACACACACAGTGTTGTATTATTATTATTATTATTGGGAGCAATGGACAAGTTAATGATCAGAGTTTTCTGTGTTGAATTTTGGGCTTTAAACGTGTATCTTGAGTTGCCGATTTGTGATTCAATTTTCTGTCTTTTCTAATACAAGTTATAAGCTTCAAGTTGTGGATGATTAAAGAAGTGTGTTACAATCTAATCTGTGACGAAATTATTCGTTTCAATCTAATCTGCTCAAAAATGAAATCAAATATCTAAGAAATTAACTTAATCACTGAAACTGGACAGAATATGAGTTATTTGGGGGATCTCCCTACTCTGGTTCTTTTCCCCTTTCAAAGTGCTTTGATTTTGACATTTAGATTAATTACCTTGGTTTTGATACTATAATCCTTGATCACCTGCCTATCTTTGGGTACTGGTGATGTGTGAGTTGTGATTAACTCTATAGGATATGGTATTTTTTAAAATGGTGTTTATTTGGGTTAAAGAATGGAATATTATATCACTCTGATAATATGTTTCTAGTTCACTAATTTCGGATGTTGTAAAACCTCTATAAATTAATAGTTACTAATTTAATGAAATATTAAATAATTAAAATACTAATTTAATTCATTGTTTACAAGTTGGAATTGACAAATAATAATATTGTTACGGCTGCATGCAGTGGTTTTTATATTGGGTCTGGTTTCAACTGCTTGTCACATTCGAGCTAATAATAATAATAATAATAATAATAATAATAATAATAATAATAATAATAATAATAATAATAATAATAATAATAATAATAATAATAATTAATGGTGCAGATAGCTGAGGGCGAGCGAGCACAGCAGCAAATGAACTTGATGCCAGCTGGATCAGAGTACCACGCGGGGCCTATGTCCTCACAGTCGTACGATTTTCGGAATCTCTTACCGATGAATCTCATGGAACCCAATCACCAACAGCCCTACTCATCCGGTGACCAAATTGCTCTCTAGCTTGTGTACGTACGAAACTAATTATGTCGTGTGTCTTTTTATTAACTAATTATTTATGCACTTAAACTATCTCGAGATAATATGCTCAATTGGTATGACCTGTAGATAATAAAATATACTTTGTTAGTAAGATTTATTCCTTTTACTTCTCCTCATCACTAGAAGTTTAAACCTATTGAACTGCATATGATATGGGTTTTCTGAATTTAGTATGTCCTTCACCTCTAGTTATGTCGTCATTTTTTTTTTAAATTATATGTTTGTTCTTTTCAATTTAATTTCTTTCCTCTATATCTGTTTGCTCAGATTATGGATGATACATGAATAATTTACTTTTATACATATTTTATGCATGGATTGCATAAAACTCGAAATTATCCTCAGTCACGATTTGCACGTACTTTTGTGTCGGTTTTCTCACGTTCTCACTTTCGACGGCTCTGTTTATTTTTTCAAGTGGGATCATTACCTTGTAATGGACTTTCAGAAGCTTTCCAGTTGGAGAAGTGACTTTGATGGATCTCTCAGTGCAAAATGCAATTCTATTGTTGGAAATAAATAGTAGTCCAGCTATCGGCCCACCTGTTGTCGATAGATAACACTGAGAAGCCTTTAACAATTTCTCATCATCATCATCTCTAATGTTGAATTTTCGCTTGAACACTTTATCGACCCCACCAACCTGAAGAATTTTGGCTCCGAGGCTCAGCTTTCCTTTTACTGTTTCACTTAGCTTTGGTCCTAATCTCACTGCACCACAGATATTCATGAATGTTACTAAATATAGAAACTGACACGAATTAACGAGTTCATTCAATTTTCGTGAGCTCTTACCGTGATATCGGATTCCTTGTGCGAAAATATCCACATTTTKTCCGATTTTGATCATTTTCGTAATTACTGAATTTACTCCACCTCCTGGATCGACGTCCAAAATTACGTTATTAGTAAAAAAAAAAAAAAAGGAAGAGAAAGAGAAAGGTGATTCTCAACTTCTAATCAAGAAAGAGGGGGGCTTGTTGTTTCTAATCTTGGTGTAATGTTTAGAAGAAGTCATACGTTGATATTGAGAAGCTGCAAAATCAGTTAAAAGTGCTTTTGAAGAGCACTTATAGAAAAACTCATATCCAGCTGAGCTGATGATTGGAATCCCAATAACTTGTTCCTTGTGCAGATTTTGAGTCCCAATTCTTGATCTGCTATTGTTTAGCTCCATTTTTGACATTCTTAATAATTAATATTGCTATCGTTCAATGCGATGAGATATAATGAAATGCTACACAATGTTATGGTCCAAACTTCTTAGGCATCATCTATTTATATGGAAAAAAGGAAAGGGTTGTTTGGGGTTAACTTTTTATGTTGCATGAGTCAGCTTTGGCTCATCAAAATGTAAATAAAAAGTAGCCGCGGAACAATCTTTTTTGAACAAAAAATTATAGAAAAAAAGTTGCAGATGGTGTTTTTGCCTGATTTTCATTCTCTAGTGCGTGGGTGGCATCTTTAATGGCCATAAAAAATCGAGTAATTATGCGAAGGGGCAGACATTAATAATAATTTACTTTTATACAGGGATTTCAAGAAGCCAACCAACAGTTGGAACTGCAAGCCGAGGAGGTAGCATAAATTTTGGCACATGTTTTTTTTAATCAATATTAAGTTGTATCTAATTGTATTTAAAATTTTGAATTCCTAGGGAGCAATGTTGTTATGCAGAAGTCATAGATTGAAATTGCTGAGGTGAGCAATGCTTTCTTGTTTTTATTTTCTACTAATTACCATTAAAATCATCTGTCCTTATATAACCTGCTAATTGGGGATTTGCTTGATTTGTCATCATTGGTCATATTATATTAAATTATAATATTTTAATTTGGCCATATTTCAATTTAAACCATTATTTTGCTTATGCTGAAGTTTTTTTCCCTCTGTCTCTCTCTCTCTCTCTTTTATTTTTGGTATATCATCAATTCACGACTTATCAATTTGTTCTGAACTTGTATTTGTCGGCATGTCTTAAGGTTTCCTTCTCGCAATTTAATTGTATGGAGTCTAGGAATATACTTCTTATTTTTTAACTTTTTATGGCTCAGAAAATAAGTAAAATCCGCTGAAAGTTGCTCCATTTCAACCACTGCAAAACTTTATACGTAGAGATCATGTGCAAAAAGCAGATATATCATGTTCAAGAAGTTGTATCTATTGAGTCGTGCCTTTTTAGCTGTACTATGTGACTATATCATACTTGTCTTTATGTGGTTAGCCTTATTGAAAGGATCTGTCTTCGTTATTATATTTCTAAATACGTAATAATCAAGCATACATGCACAATCTTATTGATGTTTGTCATACTTTGATTGTTAAGTTTAAAATATGTAGCTTTTACCCTTCAAAATCTATCTTTGGTTGACAGCATAAGAATAATCCAATTAATTAGAGGCATATAATACCTGAATCTTGATCATGATTGTGATGACACATATCTTTTTAAAGGTACATTGCCTCAGACTGTGATGCGGTAGCGATTATACATGATAAGCAAGGCTATGCCAAAGAGCCTTAAGATGCATGCAGTTGCCGATGTTCTCAAAGCTAGTTTTTGTTCTTCCCTATTTACTATTTCAGGTGTCACACAAATTTAGACTTATTACTATTTAGTTGTAGATCATTTAGTTACTTTTTCTTCCTCTCCTATAACTTGTGTATGCAAATAATGCAGTTATATCCTCTTAACTAATTTTCAAATTTTCATTTGAATTTTGTGAATTGTAAGGTAGGAATGCCTGGTGCAACCACATTAAAGGATTGAACAACATTGGAAAGCATGGTGAGAAAGCAGGTTGCAGATGACCGGCCATATGCTGCAATATGTGCAGCTCCTACCGTTGCACTTGGGTCGTGGGGCCTATTAAAGGGTTTGAAGCAAAAAAAAAAATGCTTATCACTACTTGATTTTCCAGCATCTTCCTTCATCCCTCAAAATGGCCAGCAAATTGCCACAATTGGTTCACTTAGCAAGAGCAAGGTATTGTTGTTGCCAAGGATAGTCTGATTGCATATCTGAAAGCAAGATATTTCAAACTTGTTATATGTGTTTTATTTTTGTTAAATATTAAATATTTTTTTGTGATGTGGTCATGTGCATGGGTATTATGCATTCCTTGTACATATTGTATGCAGATTTCTTGATTGTTTTTGGTATCTCCCATTTTTTCCATTTCTCTTATAACATCAAAGTGAGTAGGAGGCCTTAACAGTATTATCAAGTCAATCCATGGTGCAAACCTTAATCAATCAAATGTAGCAAATCGTTCTTTTCTTTATTTATGGAATGTGTGCATATGCTGTCATGGTGGAAAAATATTCAATGTCTTCTTTTTTTTCTTTTTTTTTCTTTTTTATCAATTGGTATTTGATTGTGGTCTCAGAAGAAAGTGTTTCAGTTTTTTTGTTTTAATCCACACTATCAGTATTATCAAATCCGAGTTGGGCTTTCTTTTTTTTTTTCTTTTTGATATTTTTTTTGTTATTTCTTTATATTTTTGCTCTCTCTATATGATGTGTGCCTCAGTTTGAGGATTATTTCATTAATGGTAGTTATATATGTTTATTTGTTCAATTACATTTTATATGTAATTTTAAAAAATAAAATAAAAAGTTTCTTAGATAAACATTCTTGCACTTGTTTCTTGATCATAGACACTGCTCGCCTAAAACGATTTTCATGTCTTTGTTCTTTTCTTTCTCTTTCTTCTTCATTTTGTTGTTCGGCAAAGGATAATGATGACTATGTTGATGAGTGTCAAAGCCCTTCTGATGGGGTAAATGCATTGAATGAGGTAACCTGCTGTTTCTATAGATGGAATGGAACCGAAATAGTATATTGTTAACATTTATATTCTTGATGAAATGAAAATAAAAAACGAATAAGTTATTTTTGAGGATTAGAATAACAATTTCTCCTATTCCGGGGTTAATGCTCATTTTTTAATTTGACCAGTGCATTCTTGATGAGAGAGCATATATAGATATATCCAGTTATTAAGAATTGTTTTTACAATTATGTATGTGGGCTGTGACTTGTTTTTTTTTTTGTTAGGAAAAAATGACTTTTCCAGAAATGTCGCAACATGGACAAGGGTCTCGATTTGTACTGAAGATGGAAACCAAGCAATTAATAGAGCAACTTATTATGATGGATTATTTTTCGAGGTAACTAACTTTCTGGCTATTATTCTTCAATTTATAATGTGTTTTTCTGATGTTTCACAAGTTCAAGGAATTCAGAGGCCGGCTCAAGTCCTCAAGCAGGTTGGAGATATAATCATACCTTTTGGATTAGAATTGTTGAGCTTGCCGAGTGTTTATTATTTATTTATTTTTAATGTTAATTACAAGTTTCGTAAACTATGTCTTATAGAGGACCAACAGCTTAAATGGTGTAAAATCAGTAATGAATACCATTTATGTCATCTAGTAGTTGGTGTTACCTACCATTTGCTGTCTTGTTTTGTTATATATTATGATTTTATTTTCAAGAATAGGATTAGATAACTGATGATAAATAAACTGATTTAATTGTGCTTTCTTTGTCCCAGATTTTTTCTAGGGTTGAACAAGGTTATGCAGATTGCCTTAGGTAGGTCTGATGCTGATGAGATCAAATCGGGCCTTCACAAGATCTCAAAGGTACCATTCTCTGCATGCTAAGATTGCATCACTCTTAATCTTCACTTCGACTTGCCAGTGTATGTGTATTCATTTCATCCATGTTTATTGATGAAATTTCAGGGTAAATTCACACTTTGTTTTTTTTGCTTGGCATTTTTTTATTCAGCTTCTGCGTGGAGATTCAGGGCTTTGCTTCACTAGTTTGCCAAAAGAAGACGTTGAAAGGTATGTTGTTGATTGTACATGTTATTTGACAGTTTTTGATCTGATGTTCAAGAATATAATAGATTTTTATTGACTAATTATTTCTTTTGTTTGTAGTTAGCAGGAAAGGAGTGGTCCCAGGTTATTGAGGTTTGTGCTCTGCAACTTCACAACGCTTTATGAATTGAAAGGGTTGGTCTCATGTTCTCTGCAACTTCACAGCGCTTGAGGGTGCGCACTGCATTTTATTTTGGTTTGAAGAACAAATATCTATGATGAAACCTTTTTTTGTATGTGACTTGTAGTGATTGTTGTTTTGAACACTTGATGAATACTTGATGAATATTTTGGTTTTTTTTTGTTGTTTTGGTTTGCTTTGAATGGATTGAGATATTGTATTTTGTGAAGTATATTTTTGATTTAGATTTGGTGTTTTAAATATTTTATATTTAATGTTTTACATTTGGGAAAGATGAATACTAAAAATAGGCCAAACTTTCCAGAACGTAAAATCGAAAATATTGTAACTTTCCAGAACGGCATTTGAAAAAACTGTTCTGGAAAGCGCGACTTTTCAGAACGTTATTTTCAAATACAGTTCTGAAAAATTACACATTCCAGAACGGTATTTCAAAATACCGTTCTGAAAGTAGAACTTACCAGAACGGTTTTTGAAAATACCGTTCTGGAATGTGCGACTTTTCAGAACGGTATTTGAAAATACCGTTCTGGAAAGTATAACTTACCAGAACGGTTTTTGAAAATACCGTTCTGCAATGTGTGACTTTTCAGAACGGTTTTTGAAAATACCGTTCTGGAATGTGCAACTTTTCAGAAAAGTATTTGAAAATGTTGTTCAGACTTTTCAGAACGGTATTTTAAAAAACCGTTCTGAAAAGTCACTCTTTCCAGAACGATATTTGAAAAAACCGTTCTCAAAAGTGGCTGATCAATATGGGATGGTACCATTCTAGAATAGAAAAATTATTTTCTAGAACGCCTTTTTTTTTACCCTTCTAGAAAGTCTGTCAATCCAGAAGGGTAAAAAAAGGAGTTCTGGAAAGTACAGACTTTCTAGAACTATGTCACTACAGAAGGCACAGATTACCCTTCTGGATAGGCAGAATTACCTTTTTGGATATGCAGTTTCTGCACTAGTTTCTTTGTATTAGAACGACTTGCATTTGAGCTTAGTTGTTGTCAATTAGGTAGCTGAGTTGGAACTAAAAGAGTTGAAATAGTACTTTGCAAATGTTGTGGTTGCACTTGGTTCATTTTTTTTAATCATTTTCTGATCAAGCCTTTAGGTGTGCGATTCTCCTTATTGTTTGTTGACCTTTTCATAATTGCATGCTGTTCTCTTTGTTGTTTGTATGCAAATGTGTACAATTTTTTTGGTCGAATAATTAGTTGGTATCAAAATGTCACATTCTCTCAAACCTTGTCACTTTTCCTTACAAACCTGTCACTTATTTTAGGTACATTATTGCATTGTGAAGTTTATCGTATCATTTTTCTAAACAAAAATACTATAATTTGTTGGTAGAAAGGTTTTAATTTCAATGCGCAATAATCAAAAAACATTTGGTTTTATTAGGCATTGTAGCATTAGAAATGAGTTACAGAAAGGGGTATGTTAAAGTTAATTATATTTTTTGGCACATTCAATATGGTCATTACATTTTAGTAATGCTTCCTGAATGCATCAATAAACTTGTGAAAGCCTGCTTGAAAACTTTGCTACTAACTGATATTATAATCACATCCAATAAGAAATGTAAATGCATAGCACCAATTACAAAAAACATAATGCTACAAAAAAAATAGTGAAATGCTGACGGACGAAACCCATTAGCAAACGAATGTTGACGGGTTCCGCCCGTCAATATTTTTGACGTCAGTAAATAATTTATTGATGAAATTAATAGACCCGTCAGTATATTCAAATGGCTTGTTGATGGATTTCACCCAATAGCATATCTACCCCGCCATAACCCGAGACCCGTCAGCATACGCTGACGAGTTTTGCCCGTCAATATAATTGGAATGATACTGGTGGGTATGTGCCATCAGCATATGCTAACGGGTATGTCCCAGTCAGCATGTTCAAATAACCCTGACGGGTTCTTCTCATCAGCATTTTAAAATTTAGAAATTTATTTTATTTTATTTTTTATTTCATTTGAATCTTTACCTATATTTATTTCACATATTAATAATTCAATACGAAAAATAATTTGTATTTCCCCAAAAAAATATAAAATATTATGAATTAACAACTTTATTGTATAATGTATAAAACATCAACAAAGTACCAAATATAAATATTGTTTGTTTCTAAATCAACTAAAATGCATCATTGTTTGTAGTGTTTTAGTGGTGGTGAAAATATAAGGGGTTCATGGAATTCGATTGTTCATAGACATCTATGTGTTTTTAGCTTGAGAAATTAAAGGAAAGCGAGAATAAATGGAAATTCACGAAAATAAACTAAGACTATGACTAACTATGATAGGTAAAGGAAGTAAAATGAAAGTAAATAAAGGTAAATGCAAGTATTTCGGATGTCTCGTGCATGTGACGTATTGAAATTGCAAGCAATAATTGAAATAAGCAATAAAATGGAAAAAAATAACAAGGTACAAGCATGAAAACCTAGGTACAACTATGCATGCATGATCATAAAAATCTAAATAAAGAAAATCAACGAAAATTGAAAGCACCAATAGAAAAGCAATAAAAGTTGACGTGAAAGATTAAATCTTTTCAAAAAATAACAAGAAACGAAAAGTAAATCTAGGATTTAACGAAAATCCATGCATGAAAAAAAAAACCAAAATAAAGCATATGAAATACTCAAAATAAAAATGATCAAGAACTCGATCTATGATCTTAGTGTGTCACTCACCTAAATTCCATAGCCAAATCACAAAATCTAACTATAAATCTAAGAGATAAGGCAAAATTCATAAATTGAAAAACAAGCTTGAAATTGAAGAACAATGAAAGAAATTAAGCAAAAACTTACTTGAATAAAGAAGGAGAAACAAAAGCTTGAATGTGTAATCCAAATTAAAATTCAAATGATGACTTGAATTCTTCTTGAGCTTACAAACCCAAGGAAAAGTTTGAAATTAAATCTAAAAACTAGAGAGAGAAAATAAATCCCAAACCCATGCAAGGTTTGGGAGAATGGGGGATGATCCCTTAACTAATGAGAGATCTATCTATTTATATTAGGTTAAATATGGGTAAATGGGTCAAATTAACCTTAAAGGCTTGACTTTCCGGGTTTGATCAGGTTTTGACTCGAAATTGCACCTTGGCTTGAAGTTTGACACGGTTTGGCTCGGGGTTGTGCTTAGTTTGGGCGAGCTTGGCGCGATCTGGCGCGCGCGGGCGCGCAAATCTCGACAGTGCTGGGCGGAGGTGAATTGAACTTTTTCGCCTTAAAAATTAAAAGCTCGTCCGCAAGAGAACGGAGCTATTGTATGCGATAAGCTGACTCGAGTCGAATCACGAGGAATTGCAATCGGCGTCGATAAATATTTGTTTAACGTTTTTATACTTAAACACACGATCCATTTTGGTTCAACAATTGTACAACTACGAATTCAAAATCAAGCATGCGATTATTAAAAACCTAATCGAACATTTAAACCTAATTTAAAGCATAAGATACAAGAATTTATAAACGAGAAAACATTATTATTAAACTAGCGAATTAAAGTACTTGGATTACTAAACTAAAATAAGTCAGAGTATCATAAAACTATGAAACGAAATCAAAAACAAATGACAAATGCAGAATACTTATTGTCCATCTAAAATACGCAGCAATCCATTAAACTTCAACAACGAACGATGACCATAAACGACGATAGACGTAGAAACGAGTCTTCGATGCGATCTTCAAACAGAATCTTTAATTTAATGTGAAATGGAAAGGGGATTGTGTTTCTGGATGTTTCAGACCTTACCCCTCCAAAAGCAGATCATTTAAATGAAGAAACCACCAGTATTTATGGATTTCTCCAAGAAAAACCGCTCAACCACAGGTGCGTCGACGGAGCGTCGATCGACGCGGCACAGGTTGCAGGCGTCGATCAGGCAGCGGGTCGATCGACGGAGCTAGGATCGATGCTTCAGAGGCTATGCGTCGACGGTGCGTCGATCGATGGAATTAGGATCGACGCTTCAAAGGCTATGCATCGACCTAGCGTCGATCGACGGATCTAGGATCGACGCTTCAAAAGCTATGCGTCGACGGAGCGTCATCGACGCGGGCGTCTCCCGGCGGCAGGACTCGGACACTTGGTAGCCCAATGTTGGACTAGTACCCAGTGTGATCTCAGCACTTTGCTCGTCTAATCTTAGTCGTCTCGAAGCTGAAAGAGAAAATCAAACATAATGAGACTAATACTTATAAAACAAAGAAGAAAAATATAAAATAAAATAAGAAACAAAAAATACTAAAAAGAAAAGAAATGAGAACAATAGAAACCTAAAACCCGACAAAACACACAACATGAAAAGCAAAAACACACAATAATCACATACAAATATGTACAAATCAACTCCCCCACACATAGCTTTTTGCTTGTCCTCAAGCAAAATCTAATCTAAACGTAGACAAGAGAAAGCTAATTAACCGATGATCTAATTACTAATGTATTCAAATGATTCAAGAAGTTAATGCATTAAATCGACTAAAAACTCAACTAAAAGGACGACACGATAACGTTGAGCTAAGAGATTTAGATTCACTTCCGAACACCTAAAAGTAACGAGTTGACTTCCATTTACGTCACCCATCCATGCTTCGGCCAAAGTCTATCCCTGCTCAAACCGCCAAATCAGCACCCGATTAGCCCAGTCATCTATACACCTCTTTAACAAAATGATCTAAACATAAAAATAAGAACTCAACTTGTACAAGGTTTTCTCTTCTTGTACTTATTTTTTAAATTTTTCTTTTTCTTTTTCTCTCTCTTTTTTATTTTTTCTTTTTCTTTTTTTTTATGAGTACCTAAAAAGATAAGGTACTAACGAACATAATTTACATCAATCAACAGCGAGAGTTTATTGACTCCAAACTTACGTTGCTAAATGCAACTGATAACATTTCTCAACTTCGCACGTGGAGTTTTAACGTCTCCAAAAATAAAAATAAAAAGTACATAAAGTCTTATAGAGGTTAATTGAAAACGGGGCTAGTAGAGAGTATTCGACTCTTTGGAACGAAACAAGAATAAAACAGAAGACAAGACACTTCATAGACTATTTACACTTCATTTCCCACAGTTACACTATTGTTCGAATGGAAATCTAAATATCCTAACCAAAGCATCTAACTACGTCACTTCATCAAGGTTCCATTCAATATTAATACACACAACTCATATCAACCACAAGCAAGCATACAAAGATTTACTAACCAAACCAAGGACAACCCCCCCCCCACACACACACACACACACACTTAAACCATACAATGTCCACATTGTATAAAAAATGAAAAATCAGCAAAGTATGGTAAAAAGAAGAGAAAGAGAGACGTCCCTGAAATCGTGTTCAAGGTGGAGAGTTTAGCGTTGCAAAGATGTCCAACGGGGTTGAAAAGCGTAGGGAACCTGAAACAAAAACAAAAAGAACAAAAACACACAAAAACAAACAAAGTTAGAAAGCTTGGGTTGCCTCCCAAGAAGTGCTTGTTTAATGTCACTTAGCTTGACGAAGCTCCCCTCTATGCCAAACAAGGGTCAACGAAAGTCACAATCTCCTTTTCTTGAAGCAAATTCGAACCTTGAAAGTACGGATTCACACGATGGCCGTTCACTTGAAAACTTTCTTTGGTCGTCTCATTGACCAAATGCACGGCTCCATATGGGAACACTTCGGTAACAAGGAATGGGCCACTCCAACGTGATTTGAGCTGCCTGGGGAATAAACGGAGGCGAGAATTAAACAACAACACCTGCATACCAACTCGGATGTATTTGTTAATAAGCTTCTTGTCATGATATGCTTTAACTTTCTTCTTGTAAATGTCCGCGGTTTCGTAAGCCTCATTTCGAATTTCATCGAGTTCGTCCAACTGCAATCCTCACTGATCACCAGCTTGTGTCAAGTCGAAATTTACCGCACGAATTGCCCAATATGCCCGATGCTCCAACTCCACCAGAAGATGACACACTTTACCAAATACCATTCGATAAGGGCTGGTTCCCAAAACATTTTTGTATGCCGTTCGATAAGCCCATAAAGCATCGACAAGCTTGGCCGACCAATCCTTGCAACTCAGCTGAATGGTTTTTTCTAGAATTGCCTTGATTTGTCTATTACTCGTCTCCACTTGGCCCGACGTTTGTGGATGATACGTCGTGGCCACCTTGTGCTTCACCCCGTATTTTTCCATAAGTTTCTCAAAAGACCGGTTACAAAAATGTGCACCCCCATCACTAATGATCGCACGCGGAAAGCCAAACCTACCAAAAATATGCTCTTGAATAAACTTGAGCACGACTCTTGCATCACATGTTCTCGTGTGAATAGCCTCGACCCACTTGGACACATAGTCAACGGCAACCAAATATATTCATAACCGAATGATGCCGGAAATGGTCCCATAAAATCGATGCCCCACACATCAAAAATCTCCACAACCAAATTGCTCGTTTGCGGCATCTCATCACGTTTGCCAATGTTTCCAAAGTGCTGACATCGATCACATGTCTTAGTGAACTCATGCGCATCTCGAAATACCCTAGGCCAATAAAACCCGGATTGGAGGACCTTGTAAGCCGTTTTCTTACCTCCAAAATGGCCTCCGCACTGCTGATCATGACAAAATGAGAGAATGCTCCACTGTTCTTCCTCAGGGATGCATCGTCGAATAAGTCCATCCTTCCTGAACCGAAACAGGATCGGGTCATCCAAAAAGTAATCCCTGCACTTAGAAAGAAATCTTTTCTTCTCTTGGAAGGATAAATTGGCACTCAAATAGCCACAAGCAAGAAAGTTAACAATATCGGCAAACCATGGAGTATTAGAAGAAGATATAGCACATGTTAACTCATATTGAAAAACATCATTCAAACAACCAAATTCACTCACTCCCTCTCTATCTAATCGGGACAAATGGTCCGCAACCACATTCTGACAACCCTTTCGATCCTTTATTTCAACATCAAACTCTTGTAACAAAAGTATCAACGAATCAAACGCGGTTTGCTTTGAGTATTATTAAAAAGATAGCGAAGAGCCGCATGATCACAATGGACGACCACCTTTGAACCAATAATATAGGAACGAAACTTTTCTAAAGAAAATACCACAGCCAAGAGTTCTTTTCGGTGGTTATATAGTTCCTTTGAGCCTCGTTTAACATAAGACTCGAGTAATAAATGACTCGAAGGAGACTATCCATACGTTGACCCAAAACGGACCCCACGGTATCGTTTGACGCATCGCACATAATTTCAAAGGGAAGGGACCAATTTGGGGCAACGACTACCGGGGCCGTGGTTAGATTTTTATTAAGCAAATTAAAAGCATTCAAGCATAATTCATCAAAAAAAATGGAACATCATTACTTAACAAATGACAAAGCGGGCGACTAATTTTTGAAAAATCCTTAATAAATCGCCGGTAGAAGCCCGCATGTCCAAGAAAACTACGAATACCCTTAATGTTCGTGGGAGGTGGCAAACCTTCAATAACATCAACTTTGGCCTTATCGACCTCCAAACCATAACTCGATACAACATGACCAAGTACAATGCCACTTTTAACCATGAAATGACTTTTTTCCCAACTTAACGTTAAATGACTATCTACACAACGTACAAGCACTTTAGATAAATTTTTAAGACATGAATCAAAAGAAGAACCGAAAACAGAAAAGTCATCCCTGCATACCTCAAGAAAGTCATCTATCATGTCCGTGAAGAAGGAAAGCATGCAGCGTTGAAAAGTCGCTGGTGCGTTGCATAGTCCGAAAGGCATCCTCCAGAAAGCAAAGGTTCCAAATGGATAAGTAAACGTCATCTTCTTCTGATCTTCCGGCGTGATGGCAACTTGATAATACCTGGACAACCCATCGAGAAAATAATAATATTGGTGTCCGGCTAACTTTTCAAGTAATTGATCGATGAAAGGTAATGGGAAATGATCCCTCCGTGTGGCGGCATTAAGCTTTCAGAAATCGATACACATCCGCCATCCCGTAGTCAATCGTGTCGGCACAATTTCCCCTTTGTCATTTTCGATAATCGTGATCCCGCCCTTCTTCGGCACAACATGGATGGGGCTTACCCATTCACTATCGGGTGCAGCGAAGATGATCCCCTCGTCGATCAACTTAAAAATCTCCTTCTTCACAACCTCCATCAAAGTAGGATTTAAACACCGCTGACCTTCCCGAACTGGCTTTGCACCATCTTCTAGCACGATGTGATGCATGCATGTGGCCGGGCTGATTCCTTTGATATCCCCCAAACTCCAACCAATCGCTCCTTGAAATCGTTTAAGAACTTTGATCAAAGCATCTTCTTCTTCTTACGCCAACTCGGCAAAAATAATCACCGATTTCTTTTCACCCTCTTCAATATAGACGTACTTGAGATTATTTGGAAGTGGCTTAAGCTCAGATTTTGGTTCACTATCCGATTTCTCCTCAATAATTTCATAAAGGTCAATTATGCTTTCGGAATTTTACTCCAACTAATTATCCTCCTCGGACTCATCTTCAAATTCAGCTTGTACGATTGGCTCAATGGAATCAACAAATGAACAATCAACATTAATTTATGACGATGGAGTATCGTGAAGATCATGAATGGAACATGTGACTGACTCGTCCAAAACAGACAAAGTCATGCTTCCGTTCTTCACGTTAATCAATGTATTTGTTGTAGCCAAGAAAGGGCATCCCAACAAAATCGTATGCTCCTGGTTATCATCTTGAACATCTCCCACATCAAGAATTACAAATTCCACAGGCACGATTAAACTCCCAACTTGCACCAACACGTCTTCAACAATTCCTTGTGGGTAACGAACCGACCGGTCGGCTAGTTGGAGTTTCATCCTCATCGGTTTGAGTGTACCTAAATCAAACTGCTCAAAAATAGATGAAGGCATCAAATTAATCCCCGCCCCAAGGTCAAGCATACCCCGAGTTTCTTTACCATCTCCCAAATTGATTTTTATACAAAAACTCCCAAGGTCACTCTCCTCAGGGGGAAGGGGATTTCGCAAGATTACGCTTGCCGCATTTGAAATGCAAACATTTTTATTTTCAGAAAAGTTTCTTTTTTTGGATGCCAAATCTTTGAAAAACCTGACATATGCGGGAACGTTTCTTATAACATCAAGCAAATGAAAATTAACATTAACCTTGGACAGCATATTGTAAAGGTCAAGAAATTGCTTATCTTACTTTTCTCCTCGAAGACGACTTGGATAAGGAATGGGAGGCCAATATGGATTAGAAGCCTTAAGAAGAGTCCTCTTTTGTTCGACTTCCTTCTCAACATTGTCTGGCGATTTGGTAATAGCCGTCTCCTTGCCTTCATTCTCCTTTGGGTTTATGTTTTCACCATTAGAAATCTCATCAGGAAATGAAACTTTATTATCTACAACGTGACCACTCCGAAGCACTGTGACTGCTTGTTCTTGTGATGAATGGCTCGGCAACTTCCCTTGCTCGTTCTTTCCTACTTGCTTGGCAAGTTGGCCAAAGGCCGTTTCAAGATTATCCATCCGTTTGTCATTACATAGCAAATCTGATTCAGTACGTTGAAAATTTTAGTCCGTACGTTGCATAAATGTACGCAAAGTCTCCTCGAGACTTGGTGGAACGGGTGCTTGAGTTGGTGGTGGTGGAGGCAATAGTGCTTGAGCTTGCCCCTGCGGATGTGGAGGAAATGGTACTTGACCTTGTCCTTGGTTGCGATTGTTGCATTGGTCGAGTTGATAATGAGAACTGGCCTTGCCCCCATTGTTGTTGATATGGTTGTTGAGGAACAAAATTATTTTGCGGCCTTTGATGCGGTATCGGATTCGCCGCGTTTTGAGGGTTTGACCATGACAAATTTGGATGATCTATCTACCAATTAGGTTTATTGTTGAATGAATTATAATTTTGATATCCCTGCCCGGCTTGATTTGCTTGATAACCTTGAATAGCAAGTGCTTGTTCATTAGTTCCATCAACTTGCTCTAGCACAACTTGACATAAATTCGCTCCATGTCCATACACGCCACAAATGCCGCACGTCTCTTATGAAGTAGAAATACCTTGAGATAAAAGCGTATTTTGAGTTTGTAAAGAGGCCACTTGTATCGTTAACTCAATAAGTCTTTGAGTATCGTCATGTGCCATCTCAATCTCATGAACATCTACCTTCTTCGATCGTGATCTTTTCTGTTGAGAATTTTAACTTATAGACTCGCATATGTCCCATACCTCTTGAGCGGTACGTGATCCAATCTCTCCTCCCACAGCATTGTCCACCATATACTGAAATGTAAGAATAAGCCCATCATAAAAGAATTGATTAACGAGCTTGGGTGGATAATGATGATGTGGGCATTGTGTCAACAATTCCTTAAAACGCTCCCAAACTTAATGGAACGTTTCGCCATCTATCTGGTTGAACGACGCTATTTTCACTCGGAGTTGAAACGTCATTTGATTTGAAAAGTATTTACCCATGAAATGACCGTACACCATGTCCCAATTTGTAAGAGAGTCGGGCTCCAACGACAAAAACAAAGCCTCCACTTTGTCTTTTAACGTATACGGAAAACATCTCATCTTTAACTGATCTTCATTAAGTCCTTGAAATGGAAATGTTTGGATAACCGAGTAAAATTTCCGAATGAATGTTATCGGATCCTCATGTAAACGCCCGTAAAAGGAAGGCAAAAGATTGAAATGAATGGCTTTAGGCTCATAATTTCGGGCCGCTGGGCCTAAATGAATGCATGATGTAGATGGGCCAATCACGGGTCGAGCAAATTCACGCATACGAGCCGGTTTAGGCTCATGTTGATGAAATGGTCTGTTAAATGGCAGGTGTGGTCCTCGAGGATGATATTGTTGGTGGTGATTGAACTGTTGCTGATGAAAGAAGTAGGGCACTTGTTGCTGATTCAGATGTAAGCCTTGATTGTTAACTTTTGGATTGAAATGATCTTGATTGAACGGTGGTGGATTTGGTATATTGTGATGTTGATTTTGAGGTTCCTATTGGTTCGGTTCTGCAGGATTTGATCCAGATGAATCCATCGATGTTTCCGCTATCGATGAGAGTCTTGTTCAATTTACCCAGTGAATGTTGTCAATTAAAGGTATTACTTCTCCAGAGGACCTACGTCTTTTCATTCACTAACAAACAATTAAAAATATCGAGACAAAAAGAACACAAAACTTAAACAAACTAAACTAAACAAAAATGTTGAACAAACATTTTTTTGATGCCCAATCTTTGAAAAACTTGACATATGCGGGAACGTTTCATATAACATCAAGTAAAGGTAAATTAACATTAACCTTGGAAAGCATATTGTAAAGGTAAAGAAATTTATTATCTTGCTATTCTCCTCGAAGATGACTTGGATAAGGAATGGGAGTCCGATACGGATTAGAAGCCTTGTGAAGAGTCCTCTTTTGTTCGACTTCCTTTTCATCATTGTCCGGCGATTTGGTAATAGCCGTCTCCTCGCCTTCATTCTCCTTTGGGTTTATGTTTTCACCATTAGAAATCTCATCAGGAAATGCAACTTTATTATCCATAACGCAACCACTCCAAAACACTGTGACTGCTTGTGCTTGTGAAAATTGGCTCGGCAACTTCCCTGGCTCATTCTTTCCAACTTGCTTGGCAAGTTGGCCAAGGGTCGTTTAAAGCTTATCCATCCGTTTGTCATTATGTAGCAAATTTGATTCAGTACGTTGAAAATTTGAGACCGTACGTTGCATAAATGTACGCAAAGTCTCCTCGAGACTTGGTGGAACGGGTGCTTGAGTTGGTGGTGATGGAGGCAATGGTGCTTGAGCTTGCCCTTGCGGATGTGGTGGAAATGGTAATTGACCTTGTGCCTGCGGTTGCGATTGTAGCATTGGTCGAGTTGAGAAATAGAATTGGCCTTGCCCCCATTGTTGTTGATATGGTTGTTGAGGAACAAAATTATTTTGCGGCCTTTGATTCGGTATCGGATTCGCCGCGTTTTGAGGGTTTGACCATGAGAAATTCTGATTATCTCTCCACCAATTAGGTTTATTGTTGCGTGAATTATAATTTGATACCCCTGCCCGGCTTGATTTGCTTGATAACCTTGAATAGCTAGTGTTTTTTCATTAGTTCCAAGAACTTGCTCGAACACCACTTGACATAAATTCGCTCCATGTCCATACACGCCACAAATGCCGCACGTCTCTTGTTAAGTAGAAATGCCTTGAGATAAAAGCGTGTTTTGAGTTTTCAAAGAGGCCACTTGCCTCGTTAACTCAATAAGTCTTTAATATCGTCATGTGCCATCTCAATCTCATGAACATCTACCTTCTTCGATCGCGAGCTTTTCTATTGAGAATTGTAACTTATAGACTCGCATATGTCCCATACCTCTTAAGTGGTACGTGATCCAGTCTCTCCTCCCGCTGCACTGTCCACCATATACTGTAATGTAAGAATAAGCCCATCATAAAAGAATTGATTAACGAGCTCGAGGGGCTAATGATGATATGGGCATTGTGTCAACAATTCCTTAAAACGCTCCCAAGCTTAATGGAACGTTTCGCCATCTATCTGGTTGAACGACGCTATTTTCACTCGGAGTTGAGACGTCATTTGATTTGAAAATTATTTCCCCATGAATTGATCGTACACCATGTCCCAATTTGTAAGAGAGTCGGGCTCCAACGACAAAAACCAAGCCTCCGCCTTGTCCTTTAACGTATACAAAAAATATCTCATCTTCAACTTATCTTCATTAAGTCCTTGCAATGGAAATGTTTGCATAACTGAGTAAAATTCCCGAATGAAGGTTATTGGATCCTCATGTAAACGCCCGTAAAAGGAAGGCAAAAGATTGAAATGAATGGCTTTGAGCTCATAATTTCGGGCCGCTGGGCCTAAAAAAATGCATGATGTATATGGCCCAATCACGGGTCGACCAAATTCACACATACGAGCCGGTTGAGGCTCATGTTGATGAAATGGTCTGTTAAATGGCGTGTGTGGTCCTCGAGGATGATATTGTTGTTGTTGGTTGAACTGTTGCTGATGAAAGATGTAGGGCACTTGTTGCTGATTGAGATGTAAGCCTTGATTATTAACTTGTGGATAGAAATGATCTTGATTGAACAGTGGTGGATTTGGTATATTGTGTTGTTCATTTTGATGTTCCTGTTGGTTCGGTTCTGCAGTATTTGATACGGATGAATCCATCGATGTTTCCGCTATCGATGAGAGTCTTGTTCGATTTACCTGGTGAATGTTGTCGATTAAAGGTATTACTTCTCCACCAAAGAACCTACGTCCATGCATTCACTAACAAACAATTAAAAAAATCGAGATAAAAAGAACACAAAACTTAAACAAACTAAACTAAACAAAAACGTTGAACAAACATTTTTTGGATGCAAAATCTTTGAAAAACTTGACATATGCGGGAACGTGATTCATGCTTTTGTGTTTCCTACTTATGAAAATTTGTCAAAAGATCAATAGCTTGCCCGCAAGAGAACGGGGTCGCGCGTAGTTTGGCAACTTGACTCGAGTCGTCTCTCGAGGAACATACAATCGGAAATCTCAAATAGTTTGTTCAAATGCAATTACTAATACTAAAAGGGGGGGGGGGGGTGATTGTTTTGATTATCTAGAAATTTAAAACACATGAACTATAATTAAAACTAAGTAATTTAATTCAGCTATTGGAACTTATAAACTAGAGAAATTATTCTAAGAACTTTAAACAAGATTAACTAGCATAAAATCAAGCAATTATCTAGAATGAAATGTAAACGAAATAAACTAACCAAGCATGAATAATAACTAAACATTAATTAAACTAAGATTACGAATTGCAATATCAAAAATATCTAAGGTTCGAAACATCAAATAACTCAAGAACAATTATTGAAAAGCAGCTACTTAATCGCATAAATTAAACTACGAAAGCGAATAAAGGGTTTAGAGTACTTATTAAACTAGAAAGCGTAGTAAATTCCCCAGCTAATCCGGAGAGTTGGTTGATCTCAGTCGAAGAACGGATCACGAACGGACGGTTGAAGCTAGCGATCCTCGAATCTTCGATCTCGATCAATTGTTGTTATATGGATGCGGATGGTGTTGTTCTCAAACCCAAGATATCTTATTTTCAGAGTATGGGGGAGAGGTGTGTCTATTTGGGATGGACTTAGAAGGGTTTAAATAGATTTCCCTTGACTTGGAGCATAAGAAACCCTAAAATCCCGATTCTGGGCCGTCGCGTCGATGGTGCGTCGACTGATGCGTGCCAGTGCTCGGCATCAGTGCGGTCAGGGCATGCGCGTCGGCTGGGCGGGTGCGTCGACTGGGTGCGTCGACATTGATGCTTCAGCAAGTTGCGTCGACGGTGCATCGACATCGGTGCATCGACATCGATGCTTCAGCAAGTTGCATCGACGGTGCGTCGACTGACGCGTGCCAGTGCTCGGCGTTGCCACTGCCTGGGTGTGCGCGTCGGCTGGGCAGGTGCGTCGACATCGACGCTTCATCAAGTTGCGTCGACGTTGCGTCGACGCTACGTCGACTGACGCGGATCATGGCTCGCGTTGATGGTGCATCGACGGTTGCGTCAACGGTCGCGTCAGTCAACGCGACTGCGCGTCTGCCTCCGTCTCTCTCTATCTTTTGCTACTCGTTTCGCCGGAAATCTCGTTCTCCATTTCTTGAACATCAACCTCATCTAATTATGCGCCGAACTCGTCCGGTTACTTAGCTTTAAAGTGAAAAACCACAAATAATCACTTATTTGCATCAATCTAGGTCAAAACGCGGTAAAATAAGCTGAGAGTACGAATATACGAAATAGAGCTTAAACTACCCAACTTATAACAAAAACAATAAGAAAAACAAGCTATAAACCTACTAAAAATAAGGACAAATATGTGCTAATCAACTTCCCCACGCTTAATTGGTTTGTTCGTCCTCCAACGAACGATAGATTCAAAGTATAGCAAGAAATGAAAATCAGTCCAAGCAATGAGTCGTGCTATGCTACTTAAATAATTTTGAAAATATAGGTACATGAATGCAACTTCAAACACTCCACCCGTATTACATTGTCGCTTCAAAATCGAATTCATACATCCTCGCAAAAGGGAAATATATAGGGGTGTACGCTCAAGCACTCGAGTATTGCTGCATAGGACGTGTATACGCTCAATTCATACAAATACAAGCACAATAAACAAGCACCAAAAATCAATCTCTTCTCAATCGCAAATTAAGTGTGTTGTCGAACAAAGAATCGAAAAAGGTCTTTTCGGGTTGTAATGTAAGGCTTTATGGACGGGTATGGAATATATAAGTCGTGTGGCTAACTCACGATATAACATGATCAATAACTCACCAAACCTATTCTAATCAAGGAGCAATACGCTTCACCTCGTTCAAAGATAAAAACCTCACTAAACACTCATATCATAGCCTTTAACATTGGCTATTCCTCAACTCGTAAACCGTAAAACAGACTTGAAGCTCAAAACCACTTATTACAACTCAACTCTTTGCCTTTTAAATATTAGGCTTCATAACAAAATAATAACATAAGCCTTCATCAGCGCGTAGGCACCAAATTCACCATCCTTCTTATTTTCTTTTTTTTTTTTTTTTTATATTGAAGGATGGTGATCCTTTATTACAAAAAATTCATAAATCCCTTATAAGAACTCCAAAACACTAATAACCAATAAAAATTACGAACTCCTACCCCACGCTTTTAATGGGTTGTAGGGGTCGACTCAAAAACTTCATGGCTATAGGCATGGATAATTTGGCTATGATTGGCTCATTCGGAATTTATAGTGGCTAATAATTTATGAATATGGCCGGAATAGGGTTTTATTTGTGCCTTAACGTCATTTTCCAAGTCAACTACCACACAGCGGTTTCAAAGAGATCTCAAATCAAAGCTCAT
>BMAC01000174.1:417986-431636 GCA_014905375.1 Phtheirospermum japonicum
AAAAACAATTCGAACGAGGAAAGGGGTAAGAAAAACGTCCCTGAAAATGAATGGTCGAATTTCTTTCATTGAAGTTGCGCAATTTTCTGTTGTCTAGAGCCTCGTGATTGGATTTGTCCTACAAAAATAAAACAAATAACAAAAATAACTATGATTGCGTGCAATTGCCACGCGCAAGTGCCCATTGGCACATCTTTTGGGATTTGAAATGGCCAGATTGCGGCTCAACGTCGTGTGGCTGGATTGCAGCTCATCGTTATCCCTGATTTCTTCTGCTAACGGTAGGTTCAGTGGTTGATCATCATTGTTAACGCCTCGAGTGGAGCTAGCGGTAAGGCCTTGCGTTAGCGAGCTACTGCTATAACCGTTAGTTGTCCAGAATAAGCGATTCTATCGTGTTTTCTGCACATCAATACACACATAAACGTACCACGGCAATTGACACAATATAAAAATAGAAATAAAGAAAATAAGGAAAATAAAATGAAAACTAACTATCGCTTGGGTTGCCTCCCAAGAAGCGCAACATTTAACGTCCTATGCTCGACGTGATTCCATGCGATCAATTTTTAGCCCAAGGGGGCCCCACTAATTTTTCTTTATCACGATCGCGATTCAGCCCATGTTCTTTGTAGAAAGGTTTGATTCGATGCTTATGGACTTGGAATCTCAACTTCTTACTCTCATCGTATAGAGTGGCAACTCCGTACTCATCCATTTCCATTGTCATAAACGGTCCACTCCATGCGGCCTTGATATTGGTTGGTTCAAATTTACGTTCGGAATTATAGAGCACTAGCTGACCAACCTTGAACTTCTTGTCATAGACCTCGCTCGACTTCTTCTTCTTCGTCATCCAATCCTTGCTAAACACCTCGCCCCTGTTCTTTGCACGTTTAAAGTTCTTGTAGGGGCTGAGGGAAATAATTCTCGAATGATTATGCGATGGCTTCGCCTCCTCTCCAAACTTCAAATGATTTGGTTTTGACTCCACTTTTGGCCCGATTTTAGGTACGTCGCTCTCTTTGCATAACTCGGTACCACAACCAGCAATTTCATCTATCATTTATCCTATGTCGATCCCCATCAATTCGACCAATTCCTCCCCTCTCAAATGCTCCTCGTCGTCCTTGCCGTCAAACTCGTCTATAGTGGTAATGCTTTGGAGATAATGAACGTAAGAACCGATTAGATCTACGAATGAACATTCATCTTGCATAATTGGTGAAGGAGTGTTATGGATGTCTCGAAGAGAAAACGTCACTGACTCGCCCAAGACGGACATGGTCATCCTTCCTTTGTTCACATCTAATAAAGTATGAGAGGTGGACATAAATGGTCGACCTAGCAGAATAGTATGCACCGTGCCTTCTTTTGGAACTTCGCCGACATCAAGTATGACAAAATCAACTGGAATTACAAGTTTGCCGACTTGAACTAATACATCTTCAACTATCCCAAGCGGTCATCTAATTGATTGATCCTCCATTTGTAATCGCATCGTAGTCGGCCTCATTGTTCCAAGGTCAAATTCTTCATATAGTGAGTACGGCATCAAATTGATCCCTGCACCAAGGTCGAGCATTCCACGTGCCATTTGCCCCTTTCCTAAGGCAATAGTTATGCAAAAACTCCCCGGGTCTTTCTCCTTTTTGGGTAGCGGACCCTTGCATATGGCGCTCACCTCCTTGGTTAACTCTACTAGTTGTGTCGTCTCCATTCGCCGTTCTCTCGTGACTAACTCCTTGAAAAATTTAACGTATGCGGGCATCGTCTTTATCACATCTATTAAGGGGAGATTAACGTTCACATTTTTCAGTAAATTGTACAACTCCATAAACTTTTTGTTTTCTTTCGCCGGACGAAGTCGACTTGGAAAGGGAACATGATCATAACTAGTCAAATTCTTTGGATGGTCAGTTGCCGAATTGTTCCTCATCTTTAACGCTCCCGGCACATATGGATTGGTCGATTTATGCATAAAATTGGCCGGTTTGGTTGCATCTTCTTGCAATTGGGTCTCAGCTGTCTCCGTGCCTTCTTCCTTTTCCAACTCTATGCCATTATCGATCTCCTTTCCACTTCTTAGTACATGAATAGCCGAGGCGTGTTCCGTTTGGCTCGGAAACTTATTTTTCTCCTTCGACAATGTTGCAACAGTCGCGGACAATTGTCCTATAATCATGTCTGAATGTTGTTGCCCTTGTTGCATGGCCTTAACAAGCTCATGACCTTGCTGCACAGTCTTGACTAGTTCATCAAACCTTGACTCGAATTTTGCATTGAGGTCCGTTATTTGCTTATTCACTTGTGAAGTTAATTTCGTGAGTCCTTCTCAATTTCGCACAGTCTCCGCTACTTGATTCTGTTGCCATACTAAAAGTTGATCATTTGGTTACACAGGCGCAGGCGCTTGTCCGGGGCTATATGTGAAGTTTGGATGATTGGGTGGTCCTGGATGATATGTGTTTCCCGCCGGAGGTTGAGGTTGGAAATTTTAAATGGCTTTGACCTCTGTTTCTTCCACTTTATCAAACACGGTTGTGCACACGCCCGCTACATGTCCTTGTAATCCACATCGTGGACATAACTCAACAGTCTTCTTTGATGATTCCATATTTGCCACCTTTGCTCTTAGGGCGGCCAACTCCTTGGCCATCTCTTCGAACTTCATGTCTCTCTTGTTTGGCATCTCGGGGACTTCTTTGGTCATAAACGTTCGTGGTCGAGAATTAGTCTGTCTCGATTTCTCGCTCAACTTCTCAAACAGTCGCTTGGCTTCCGTCGCTGTCAAATACCCAAAATCTCCTCCAGCCGCCATTTCGACGTTATTTTTATAAGAGTCCAAAAGGCATTCGTAAAACAACTGATTCACCATTCCCGAAGAGTTGTGATGATGAGGGCAAGCCTGCAATAAAGATTTGAAATGTTCCCATGCCTCGTGAAGCAACTCCCCATCTTGTTGGACACAGTTGGCTATTTGTCTCCTAATGTGCCCCATCGTCTGTGCTGAATAATACTGATTAATGAATTAGTCGCTCACCATGGGCCAGTCGACCAGAGATCTCGGTTCTAGTGAAAGTATCCAAGATTTGGCTTTGTCCTTCATGCAGCTAGGAAAACACACCATTTGAAGGTCTTCGTGATGAAGTCCCGGAGAGGGAATCCTACTAACTTCAGCATAAAATTCTTTGAGGAAAGTCAACGGATCCTCGTTGGCGAGGCCATGAAATGTCGGGAGGTTGTTGATAATGTGAGGTTTCAGCTCAAAGTCTCTCGCGGTTCTGCCCAACACAATGGCAGAACTATAGGGACCCACTTGAGGGGTCGTGAACTCTCTTTGTCTTGGTTCGTGCACCTCCCGTTGGTATCTTTCTTGGTTATTTGGCCTCGCGTATTCGTTTCTCTCATGGTACCGGTCATTTGCGAGCCAATCATTTATCCGCTCATCGCCATGGTATGATCTCTCAGAATAGTCGTCCGGAACGTGGCGGTAGCGATTATCTCCTCCTCTTTGGCCGCCATTCTGGTCTATTACATTTCGTTGAATATTCTCCAAGTATGCTTGAGGCTGTACTGGTCCGTCGGGACGATTTGGCTCACTCCCGTACCCATTTCTTTGTTGCAGGGGTGGATGCCTTGGTGACTGGTCATCCCCGTTGTTGTGGTCTTGGTTATCTAGTCGCAACATCGTTTCTTGAACAGGATCACAAATAAAATCAGTCGTGGCAGACGATTCACCTGTGGGTGAGTGAGGTGGTCTCACTTGATTCGGACGATGAACGTTGTCGATGAATGGTGCAAGTTCGAGACTAAGCGACCTACGACCTTGCATGAACTCAACAACAAATCAAACTTATCGACTAGAGAGAATAATTATACAAATAACGACTGAAATAAAAATAAGAATAAACAAGCATATTTTTGAAAACCTTTGTATATTCCCCGGCAACAGCGCCAAAATTTTGATTCAAGCTTTTGTGTAGCCTACTTATGAAAATTTGACAAAAGATCAATAGCTTGCCCGCAAGAGAACGGGGTCGCGCGTAGTTTGGCAACTTGACTCGAGTCGTCTCTCGAGGAACATACAATCAGAAATCTCAAATAGTTTGTTCAAACGCAATTACTAATACTAAAAAGGGAGGGGGGGGGGGTACATTGTTTTGATTATCTAGAAATTTAAAACACATGAACTATAATTAAAACTAAGTAATTTAATTCAGCTATTGGAACTTATAAACTAGAGAAATTATTCTAAGAACTTTAAACAAGATTAACTAGCATAAAATCAAGCAATTATCTAGAACGAAATGTAAACGAAATAAACTAACCAAGCATGAATAAAACTAAGCATAAATTAAACTAAGATTACGAATTGCTATATCAAAAGTATCTAAAGTTCGAAACATGAAATAACTCGAGAACAATTATTAAAAAGCAGCTACTTAATCGCATAAATTAAACTACGAAAGCGAATAAAAGGTTTAGAGTACTTATTAAACTAGAAAGCGTAGTAAATTCTCCATCTAATCCGGAGAGGTGGTTGATCTCGGTCGAAGAACGGATCACGAACGGACGATTGAAGCTAGCGATCCTCCAATCTTCGATCTAGATCAATTATTGTTATATGGATGCGGATGGTGTTGTTCTCGAACCCAAGAGATCGTATTTTCAGAGTATGGGGGAGAGGTGTCTGTATTTGGGACGGACTTAGAAGGGTTTAAATAGATTTCCCTTGACTTGGAGCATAAGAAACCCTAAAATCTCGATTCTGGGCCGTCGCGTCGACGGTGCGTCGACTGACGCTTGCCAGTGCTCGGCGTCGGTGCGGCCAGGGCGTGCGCATCGGCTGGGCGGATGCGTCGACTGGGTGGGTCGACATCGACGCTTCAGCAAGTTGCGTCGACGGTGCATCGACATCGACGCTTTAGCAAATTGCGTCGACAGTGTGTCGATGCTGCGTCGACTGACGCAGATCATGGCTCGTGTCGACGGTGCGTCGACGCTGCGTGGACTGACGCAGATCATGGCTCGCGTAGATGGTGCATCGATGGTCGCGTCAACGGTCGCGTCAGTCGACGCGACTGTGCATCTGCCTCCGTCTCTCTCTATCTTTTGCTACTCGTTTCACCGGAAAGCTCGTTCTCCATTTCTTGAACATCAACCTCATCTAATTATGCACCGAACTCGTCCGGTTACTTAGCTGTAAAGTGAAAAACCATAAATAATCACTTATTTGCATCAATCTAGGTAAAATAAGCTGAGAGTACGAATATACGAAATAGAGCTTAAACTACCCAACTTATACCAAAAACAATACGAAAAACAAGCTACAAACCTACTAAAAATAAGGCCAAATATGTGCTAATCAGAACGTGTCTTATAACATCAAGCAAATGTAAATTATCATTAACTTTGGAAAGCATATTGTAAAGGTCAAGAAATTTCTTATCATGCTTTTCTCCTCGAAGACGACTTAGATAAGTAATGGGAGGCCGATACGGATTAGAAGCCTTGTGAAGAGTCCTCTTTTGTTCGACTTCCTTTTCATCATTATCCGGCGATTTGGTAATAGCCGTCTCCTCACCTCTCATCCCGCTGCATTGTCCACCATATACTGAAATGTAAGAATAAGCCCATCATAAAAGAATTGATTACGAGCTCGGGTGGATAATGATGATGTGGGCATTGTGTCAACAATTCCTAAAAACACTCCCAAGCTTAATGGAACGTTTTCGCCATCTATCTGGTTGAACGACGCTATTTTCACTCGGAGTTGAGACGTCGTTTGATTTGAAAAGTATTTCCCCATGAAATGATCGTACACCATGTCCTAATTTGTAAGAGAGTCGGGCTCCAACGACAAAAACCAAGCCTCCGCCTTGTCCTTTAACGTATACGGAAAACATCTCATCTTCAACTGATCTTCATTAAGTCCTTGCAATGGAAATGTTTGCATAACCGAGTAAAATTTCCGAATGAAGTTTATCGGATCCTCATGTAAACGCACATAAAAGGAAGGCAAAAGATTGAAATGAATGGCTTTGAGCTCATAATTTCGGGCCGCAAGGCCAAAACGAATGCATGATGTAGATGGGCCAATCACGGGTCGAGCAAATTCACACATACGAGCCGGTTGAGGCTCATGTTGATGAAATGGTCTGTTGAATGGCATATGTGGTCCTCGAGGATGATATTGTTGTTGTTGATTGAACTGTTGCTGATGAAAGAAGTAGGGCACTTGTTGCTGATTCAGATGTAAGCCTTGATTTTTAACTTGTGGATTGAAATGATCTTCAGTGAACAGTGGTGGATTTGGTATATTGTGCTTTTCATTTTGAGGTTCCTTTTGGTCCGGTTCTGCAAGATTTGATTCGGATGAATCCATCGATGTTTCGGCTATCGATGAGTGTCTTGTTCGATTTACCCGGTGAATGTTGTCGATTAATGGTATTACTTCTCCACCAAAGGACCTACGTCCTTGCATTCAATAAGAAACAATTAAAAAAATCGAGACAAAAAGAAAACAAAATTTATACAAACTAAACTAAACAAAAACGTTGAACAAACATTTTTTGGATGCCAAATCTTTGAAAAATTTGACATATGCGGGAACGTTTCTTATAACATCAAGTAAAGATAAATTAACATTAACCTTGGAAAGCATATTGTAAAGGTCAAGAAATTGCTTATCTAGCTTTTCTCCTCGAAGACGACTTGTATAAGGAATGGGAGGCCGATACGGATTAGAAGCCTTGTGAAGAGTCCTCTTTTGTTTGACTTCCTTTTCATCATTGTCCGGCGATTTGGTAATAGACGTCTCCTCGCCTTCATTCTCCTTTTGGTTTATATTTTCACCATTAGATATCTCATTAGGAAATGCAATTTTATTATCCACAACGCGACCACTCCGAAGAACTGTGACTGCTTGTGCTTGTGAAGATTGGCTCGGCAACTTCCCTTGCTCGTTCTTTCCCACTTGCATGGCAAGTTGACCAAGGGCCGTTTCAAGATTATCCATCCTTTTTTCATTACGTAGCAAATTTGATTCAGTACGTTGAAAACTTGAGTCCGTACGTTGCATAAATGTACGTAAAGTCTCATCGAGACTTGGTGGAATGGGTGCTTGAGTTGGTGGTGGTGGAGGCCATGGTGCTTGAGCTTGCCCCTGTGGAGGTGGAGGAAATGGTACTTGACCTTGTCCTTATGGTTGCGATTGATGCATTGGTCAAGTTGAGAATGAGAATTGGCCTTGCCCCCATTGTTGTTGATATGGTTGTTGAGGAACAAAATTATTTTGCGGCCTTTGATTCGGTATCGGATTCGCCGCGTTTTGAGGGTTTGACCATGAGAAATTTGGATAATCTCTCCACTAATTAGGTTTATTGTTGCGTGAATTATAATTTTGATACCCCTGCCCGGCTTGATTTGCTTGATAACCTTGAATAGCAAGTGCTTGTTCATTAGTTCCATCAACTTGCTCGAACACCACTTGACATAAATTCGCTCCATGTCCATGCACACCATAAATGCCGCAGGTCTCTTGTGAAGTAGAAATGCCTTGAGATAAAAGCGTATTTTGAGTTTGTAAAGAGGTCACTTGCCTCGTTAACTCAACAAGTCTTTGAGTATCGTCATTTGCCATCTCAATCTCATGAACATCTACCTTCTTCGATCGCGAGCTTTTCTGTTGAGATTTGTAACTTATAGACTCGCATATGACCCATACCTCTTGAGCGGTACGTGATCCAATCTCTCCTCCCGCTGCGTTGTCCACCATATACTGAAATGTAAGAATAATCCCATCATAAAATAATTGATTAACGAGCTCGGGTGGAGAATGATGATGTGGGCATTGTGTCAACAATTCCTTAAAATGCTCCCAAGCTTCATGGAACGTTTCGCCATCTATCTGGTTGAACGACGCTATTTTCACTCGGAATTGAGACGTCGTTTGATTTGAAAAATATTTCCCCATGAAACGATCGTACACCATGTCCCAATTTGTAAGAGATTCGGGCTCCAATGATAAAAACCAAGCCTCCGCCTTGTCCTTTAACGTATACGGAAAACATCTCATCTTCAATTGATCTTCATTAAGTCCTTGCAATGGAAATGCTTGGATAATCGAGTCAAATTTCCGAATGAAGGTTATCGGATCCTCATGTAAACGCCCGAAAAAGGATGGCAAAAGATTTAAATAAATGGCTTTGAGCTCATAATTTCAGGCCGCTAGGCCTAAATGAATGCATGATGTAGATGGGGCCAATCACGGGTTGAGCAAATTCATACATACGAGCCAGTTGGGGCTCATCTTGATGAAATGGTCTGTTAAATGGCATGTGTGGTCCTCGAGGATGATATTATTGTTGTTGATTGAACTGTTGCTGATGAAAGAAGTAGGGCACTTGTTGCTGATTCAGATGTAAACCTTGGTTGTTAACTTGTGGATTGAAATGATCTTGATTGAACGGTCGTGGATTTGGTATATTGTTCTGTTCATTTTGAGGTTCCTGTTGGTTCGGTTCTGCAGGATTTGATCCGGATGAATCCATCGATGTTTCCGCTATCGATGAGAGTCTTGTTCGATTTACCCATGAATGTTGTCGATTAAAGGTATTACTTCTCCACCAAAGGACCTACTTCCTTGCATTCACTAACAAACAACTAAAACAATCGAGACAAAAAGAACATAAAACTTAAACAAACTAAACTAAACATAAACGAACAAACATTTTTGGACAGCCTTTGTCAATTCCCCGACAATGGCGCCAAATTTTGAATCGAACTTTTTCGCCTTAAAAATGAAAAGCTCATCCGCAAGAGAACGGAGTTATTGTATGCGATAAGCTGACTCGAGTCGAATCATGAGGAATTGCAATCGGCGTCGATAAATGTTTGTTCAACGTTTTTATACTTAAACACATGATCGATTTTGGTTCAACAATTCTACAACTATGAATTTTAAATCAAGCATGCGATTATTAAAAACCTAATCGAACATTTAAACCCAATTTAAAGCATAAGATACCAGAATTTAAAAACGGGAAAACATTATTATTAAACTAGCAAATTAAAAGTACTTGGATTACTAAACTAAAATAAGTCAAAGTATCATACATCTATGAAACGAAATCAAAAGCAAATGAGAAATGCAGAATACTTATTGTCCATCTAAAATACGCAGCAATCCATTAAACTTCAGCAACGAACAATGACCATAAACGACGATAGACGTAGAAATGAGTCTTCAATGCAATCTTCGAACATAATCTTTAATTTAATGTGAAATGGAAAGGGGATTGTGTTTATGGATGTTTCAGACCTTACCCCTCGAAAAGCTGATCATTTAAATGAAGAAACCACCGGTATTTACAGTTTCTCCAAGAAAAACCGCTCAACCGCAGGGGCGTCGATGGAGCGTCGATCGACGCGGCACAGGTTGCACGCATCGATCAGGCAGTGCGTTGATCGATGGAGCTAGGATCGACGCTTTTGAGGCTATGCATCGACAGTGCGTCGATCGACGGAATTAGGATCGACGCTTCAGAGGCTATGCGTCGACCTAGCGTCGATCGACGGATCTAGGATCGACGCTTCAGAAGCTATGCGTCGATGGAGCGTCGATCGATGCGGGCGTCTCCCGGCGGCAGGACTCGGACACTGGGTAACCCAGTGTTGGACTTGTACCCAATGTGATCTCAATATTTTGCTCGTCTAATCTTCGTCGTCTCGAAGCTGAAAGAGAAAATCAAACATAATGAGACTAATACTTATTAAACATAGAAGAAAAACATAAAATAAAATAAGAAACAAAAAATACTAAAAAGAAAAGAAACGATAACACTAGAAACCTAAAACCCGACAAAACACACAACATGTAAAGCAAAAAACACTAAAATCACATACAAATATGTACAAATAAGGAGGCATCAGGCGTGGTGCGCGGGCTGGCAGGTGGCATCGACAGGTGTGGGTGGGACTTGGTGCAGGTGCGCGCGGGGCTTCGCAGGCAGGCAGGCGCTGGGCACTGGCGAGCGCTGACGCCCCTGCGCATGCGGTGTGGTGCTGCCTAGTGCTGGTTGTCGCACGATGGCGCACGGGGGCATGCGCGGGGCTGCGCGCGGGCGTGCGGAATTGGCATGATTTGGCGTGCGTCAACGCCCGGAACGAGTCTTGGCTTGTCGTGGCAAGGTTTGGTTATCATTCCAGAATGTTTGGCCATTTAGGAGCTTTCTCTCGACATATATTTTTGGCACATCTTGGCTTTAAGTTTTTTGGCCTCAATGCCTTCACCTATGAAATAGGAAGTTTGAATATAAAAAACCCAAGGATTACACCAAACCTCAACTTAATTGAACCCATTTAACTAAATTATGTATAAAATCAAAAAGAAACTCAAAAAATAATAAGAAATAAAATAAAAACAACCTAATAACCTAACTAATCTACTCAAAAACTACTAAAAACAACATTGAATCCTAATTAAAAACACGAAGAAAACACCACAATTACATGCAATACAACCACCCCACACTTATCGGTTTGTTCGTCCTCGAACAACGAAAAGAATCGGGAATGTACATGCAATGGTCATTATGCAAAAAGAAAAATCCTTGTACTTATCCTAATTAATATGATGAAAGTATCAACATAAAATCATTATCGCCAAGCATCGCTCTTATTTCTATTTCTCAAATGAAAACTGAATCGATGACTTCCTCTCAAATGGAATTTGAGGGTGTTATCTCAATTCACTCAAGTATGTTTTATATGGGACGTGTATACGCTCAAGTCGGACAATGCATGCACCTTGTCAAGATTTCACAAATTAGAAACCCAAAATCGCCCATTGTACATAAGCAATCAAGGATCGAAAGAGGTCTTTATTTTGGGTTGTAGTATTGGCTCTTTGGTAAGGTATGAAATAGATGTATTGGTTAATACACGATCAAACGTGATTAATAACACGCGAAATCTTAAATTAAAAACTTTCATTCAAAAATCTTTCCAAATTACAAAGCTTTCATTCAAAACTCTTTCGTATATTTACACACTTTTCCAACATTATTTCACAACACTTAAAAACTTCTTGAATTCGCTTCTTTTTACTAAACTTAGCCTTTTGAACATTAGGCTTTCACTTAAACGCACACTTTATCACTTTTCGTGATTTGTGTTGGAGTTTATTTGTTGTTCTCTTTATATATATATATATATATAAGAAACTCAAAACCCAAAATACAAAATTGATTTCCCACACATTTCTTAACAACATACTATCTCTCTCCTCAAAATTTATGATGATATAAGATCTAAAATCGAGCTCGGCTAACAAGAAATGGGGTATAGGCTCAAGGGGGTTTATTAGGGATATTTAAGTGGCTTATATAATTTGTATATGGCCGGAATAAGGATAATATATGTGCCTCGAGGTCATTTCTAAATTCAATCATGTACTAGCAAAATCAAGTCTCCTCAATATAATTTCCATAAAAAAAAAGCAAAACTGATAATTCACACAAGGCTACTCACTAGTTTGCACCGGGTTTTGGAGACAAAATCAAAAGAACTTTTAAAGCTTTGCAATCTTTTCACGAGTAAATGTTGATTATATATATATACATATATATATATATATGTATTTAAGTTTTTTGGCCTTCACGAAAAGACCAAAATACCCCTTCAATCCACTTCAAGAATACCCAAAATCTAAAAGAAGAACAAATCCATCAATTCCTATGTGAAATACCCACAAAAAGAAAAAATCTAAAAAGTGGGTTAGGAATCAGTGATTGTTTCTACCATAATAGAACAGAATGTGGTGAAAATTGCTCTAAGTTATACTGCAATTGCACGCTTGAATACAAAATACCTAGGTGCAACATTTATTTCGAACCATTCCAGACTATCCACCCAAAAGGACGACTTACAATCCAAACACTTTTAGATTATGGGTTAGTACAATCGATATTGTTTCGAAGTGACAGAAAACTCCTTCAGGAAAGTGGTTTAGGAGAAAAACTCAAATTGATTGTGGAAAAATATCAGTCCAAATTCCAGAAAAAATTCTATCTAAATGAAGTATGGGTTAGGGCACACTTACAGTTAGTTTATCCAGAATGGATTACGCATAAATTTGAGCCAGCAAAGCACGTCATCTTCCTCGAATACGAAATAGGAAGCCGAACAAACACAATTCTTCCTTATAATAACAACTACTCACAAGAATGCTCGAGCTCAGAAAGATACCAGATAGAAAGATGGAGATCCAAAATGATAGCAGAAGGTCTAGCTGAAAAAATAGGAATACAAAAGGCCAGAGGCCAAAGTCATCTTATATATCAAAATCATATATATAAGATATATGTAAAAGAAGATAGAATACGAGACCCATTAAATAATGAACCATTCTATATCCCAACAGATACAAATACCCGTTGCGAAGGATACGTGGAATGGTACAAATACAATGAAGACGAAAATACCATGGAACAAATATTAGATATCATAAGAGAAACTAAATATGAAACAGATGAAGACCTCTTAAGACTAGTAATATTTATTTCAAGTTCTTGTAATAACTTTTAGAAAAATTTGTAATTTTTTTTTGTACTCTAATAGTTTAGGAATTTGAAGAAGAAGAAGACATAGAATAAGTATTGTAATTCTATTTTGTGCTATAATAGTTTAAAAAAAATAAAATAACCAAAATACCCATCACGAAAAAGACCAAAATACTCCTTCACTTCACTTCGAAAATATCCAAAATACCCCAGCCACCTCTATATAAACAACCAAGCTTTCATTTCCAAAAAAACAAACTTATAAAACCAAATACAAAAACTTTCTACCATTCCCCATTTTCTCTCCTTTCTCTCCCATCAACTTTCCTCCACTTCTTATCTCCTTTCACTTCAAACTCCACCTTCTTCCCACCATAGAAGCTTGATATTCAAGCACTCAAACACCACTAAATACTAAGTAGATGTTAGCTTAGTTAAAGATCTTCACAAAAACTCTTGAGACGTGAAGATTGTTTGTGTAATCCAAGTTCTACATTAATAAAGGTTCATTTTGTACCGTTATGCTCTTCAAATTCCATTTTTAATTTTGTTTATGGGATCATATACCCCATAATTTATATATATTGCTTGACCTCTGGCGAACTACCGCCTTTAACTAAGCCGATATATATATGATTAAAAGTATTTAAATTCCGCATTTAAATTCCATCTTGTATGATTGGTTTAGTCACCCCATACTATTTAAATTTTGCTCTTATAATTATATGGTAGGCTTAAAAGCCCCATAACTATATAATTATATATATATATATATATATATATATATATATATATATATATATATATATATATATATATATATATATATATATATATATATATATATACTAATATATGGTCGGTTCTACCACCTATATTAATTTAAATTCCGCACTTTAAATTTCTGCAATTTAATTTTCTTGTTCGTATGGTTGGCTCTGCCCCATACCTTTAATTTTCGTAATTTATTTTATATGGTGGTTTAAAAAACCCATAACTTATTTAATTATTTCATTTTATATGGTGGTTCAAGCCCCATTATTTATCTAACACTAACCATCTTCTTTTCTTATGCTTTTGTCTT
>BMAC01000174.1:441512-452111 GCA_014905375.1 Phtheirospermum japonicum
CAGTGACGATGTGACCAAGGAACACTACTCGGTCCATCCAAAACTCACACTTACTGAATTTCGCATACAACTTCTCCTTGCGAAGTGTTCCCAACACTATTCGTAAGTGTTCTTCGTGCTCTTCTTGATCCTTTGAAAAGATCAAGATATCGTCGATGAAGACTATGACGAACTTATCCAAGTAGGGGTGGAAAACCCTATTCATCAAATCCATGAACACTGCCGGAGCATTGCTTAGCCCGAAAGGCATCACAACAAACTCATTGTGTCCATACCTCGTTCTAAAAGCAGTCTTCGGAATGTCACTCTCTTTGATCTTCAACTGATGATACCCCGACCTTAAGTCGATCTTAGAGAAGACACTCGCTCCTTTTAATTGATCGAATAAGTCTTCAATACGAGGTAACGGGTACTTGTTATTTATTGTGAGTCGATTAAGTTCTCTATAATCGATACACATTCTCATTGACCCATCTTTCTTCTTAACAAAGAGGACCGGTGCTCCCCATGGTGAAACACTCGGTCGGACAAAACCTAAATCCAACAACTCTTGGATTTGTGCCTTTAGCTCTTGAAGTTCCTTCGGTGCCATCCTGTAAGGTGCCTTTGAGATAGGTGCTGCCCCTGGTGTGAACTCGACTTGACGACTGGGCGGTAATCCTGGTAACTCTTCCAAAAAGACGTCCTTAAAATCTCGGACGATGGGCACTTCGTTCGGTGTCACCTCGACCGCTGGATTGCTCACCAAATTCACCAGGAAACCTTGGCATCTCTCTTTCTTCAAAAGCTTCATGGCCTTCATTGTCGTTATCACTTGTGGCACCGTCTTGGTCTTGGCTCCAAAGAACCTGATCTCTCCACCTTCTAGGAGTTTGAAAGTTATTTCTCGTTCGCGACATTTTATCTTCGCTTGATATTTCGTGAGCCAGTTCGTTCCTAATATCAAGTCAAAATCTCTCATTTCGATCACATACAAGTCAGCCTCGAGATTCTTTCCTCCTACATCGATCTTCACTCCCTTATCCATCAAGTTCGTGACCATTATGTCTCCGGATGGTAAACCAACTTCTAAGGGCTCCTCTACTCTAGTGCTCTTAACTTCAGTTAAATCACGGAATTTCTTCAACACAAAAGAGTGCGAAGCACCCGTATCAAAAAGCACAAAAGTAGGAATTCTTGAGACGGTTAACATACCTGTTATAACTCCAGTATTCTCTTCAGCCTCATTGCGTGCCATGGCATACATTCGAGCATTTCCTCCAGTAGCCGGTCCTGGCCTTGGCACTCCACCGCCTTGTTGCCGTTGACCGAACACGGTGCAGAAAGGCGCTGTATGCCCACTCTGATGGCAGCGGTAACACTTTCCTTACCTGAGGAGGCATTCTCCGAAATGTCTCTTATCGCAACTTTTGCACATGGGCTTGTTGTCCATGCCTTGCTGAAAGTTCCCGCCACCAGTTTTCTGTTGTTTTCCATGGTTGGAGCTTCCTCCTTCCCACTTCCTCTTGTCCACCGAAGCAGTGGGTTTAGACTTCACCTCATCCATTCCAAGACTTGACTCCACGTCTTGGGCTCTTTAAACCATCTCCGAGTAAGGAAGGTCGCCTTGTGCTGATAAGATACCCGCTAGTTGGGCTCTCAAACCTCTCTTGAACCTCAATGATTTCTTCAAATCGGTATCCACCAGGTGTGTAGCGAAATGGCTCAACTGGTTAAACCTCCTCTCGTACTCAGTGACCGTCAAGTTCCCTTGTTTGAGATTCAGGAACTCGGTATCCTTCTGATCGCGGTACGAGCGCGGGAAAAACTTCTCCATAACCACCGTCTTGAACTTGTTCCAAGTGAAGGCGTCTCGCTCCGCCTCTGAACAGGTCCTCCAATAACCTTCCACCAGTGGTCAGCATCTTTGGTTAGCTGAAAAGTGGCACACGTGACCTTCTGCACGTCGTCGCACGCTATCATTCGAAAGATTCTTTCGAGTGACCGAAACCACTCCTCCACTGCATCAGGTCCATCTCTCCCATTGAAAGTTGGTGGTCGGTACTGGCGGAATTGATCCACTGCTCTCGAGTTGTTGCCTCCATTCCCCAAACCGTTATCTTGAAGGCGTTGGAAGAAGTTGGTGAAAACGGTGTCCATAGACTCAACGGTCGTTTGGTCGAAGTGGGGTGGGTTTTCTTCATTAACCCTGTTCCCGTTTCTTCTTCCTCGGTTTGATGCCATATCCTAATGTCATCAAAACGTTTACTTGGTTAATTACGAGGTATCAATCTAAATATACGTCGTAAGATTGCATCTTCTTTGTCCAAGAGCCATAAATGATATTTGGTCAACAAAAATGACCCACCCGTGTCTACCTCTGAAAAGTCGTAACTAATGAAAGTCTCCATTCCTTGGAGAGCAATCATACCCATAGCATCAACAACCATTCCCAATACAACACATTCATATCAAAAGCATCATCAACCATTTCCAAAACAATACAATCACATCCATATTATAAACATCTATACCCAATACAATGCAGTTATGAATTAACATGGAATTTAAATAAATGATTAAACAATTGCAATGAACTTTTGTACCTTGAGGATATCGATGAACGTTCGACGAGGAGGAATGAAAACTATTTAAGTAATTTAAGTATTTATTTTATAAACTTTTTGATTTTTCAAAAAATGAAACGAGTCTACAGAACCAATCAAAACCTTGGCTCTGATACCACCTTTGTAACGCCCCGATTTCACTTTAGTTAAAATAGGATTTATATTTAAGAAAAATATGACGAAACCTTGGCGTCACAATAAATGTCAAGACTTTCGAACTTTACACAGCGGAAATAATCACAATATAAACAACCAAATCATCACCAAAGGAAATTTATAGTTTAAAAATACGTCTTTATGTCTAGTTCAACCTTTATTTAAAACAATGAAACAATTTTAGAGACACAAAACCAACATCAACATTTTTATTCCTCTACTCGTCTCCCATCCGATCGACATCTTCGTTCATACCTGAAAAAAATATCGTTGATTTGGGATGAGCTCAACGTACTCAATAGTTACACCGACTTAACCAATGCAAAATCATACAACTCAAAAATAGCACAAATGACCATAGAATTCATAGTTTTATCGTAGAAAATAAGTTGACTGCAGCTAAAACGCGCCGGATATACCCGATGACCCTTTTCCCCGGTCACAGACACATTTGGTCTCTGGTTTTAATTCGTGGTTATAGCACGCTGGGATAAACCCAATGACCCTTTTCCCCGGTCACAGACACATTTGGTCTACGGCTATATTAGTTTTTGGAAACATAGAATCGCATGATACACATAGAACATAAATTTGAGTACATAAAATTTAACATAGGCAAGTCAGTGGTCCCTACCTCGTAAAATTGTCGTGGAAAGTCGAGTGATATGCACGTAGTTGAAATCCTAAGTCCCCTTAATGCTCGTCACCTAATAAATTAGAAAAATATATTTAATTAGTATTTTTCATATTTAAAGTAGTAATAATAATACAATATTAATGATATTAATAATATAATAATAATATAATAATAACAATAATAATGTTAATAACAATAATATAATAGCAATAATAATTAAAAAGGACTGGAGTGCAGTTTTAAAATGTGTTTTGGGGCTGGATTGGGGTTATTGGTAATCTGGAGGGTCGAATCGAAGGATGGCAGAAGGTCTGGGGGTCAATTAGTAATTTTTGGATAATGGGCTGGATTAAAAAGGGAGTCCAGACCTTGAGGCTTATAAACCCGTCTGCCCCTTTCTCCCCTTTCTTTCTTTTCTCCCAAAAACCGAAATCGGCCGGTGTTGCACCCCCTCCCTCGACCATCGGCGGCAGCAGTCGGCAATCGGAGATGGCAGCGTGGGTCCCGTCGGCGAAACTCCTTCCCAATTTTCCAGAAATCGGCCAGCACAGGCTCCCCTTCTGCTCCACCATGGCGGCGTCTCGGCGAACGGCGAACGGCGAACGGCGAACGGCGCACGGCGGTGGACGTCAATTGGCGACGGGCTGCTGGAAATAGTGGTTGGGGGTGATGGGGTTGATGGTTTGGCGATGGAGGGGCGCTGCGGTTGGGCGGCGATTGTTGGCGTCGGCGAGGCGGCGATGGGGCGTGGGGCTAGATCGGCGGCGATGGTGGTTTGGCGTTGGGGTTTGGGTGGATTCGGACGCCGTTGACTCGGCCGACAGCCCGGCTTGCTTTTGGGGCTCGGCCGGGAATCTGTTTGGGCTTGGTGTCGATGGTCGGTTGGTGACCGGTTTGGTTTCGGGCCTGAAATCGTCGGGAGTTCGTTTGATGTTGGCGATTCGGATGGTTTGCCGTGGGGGTTTGTTGGGTCCCGATTTTGAAGCGGGCTGTGGGGGTGTTGATCGTGGGGTGGCGACGATGGTGTAGATTATCGTCGTCGGCGACTGGAAGTCGGGCCACGGTGACGTTGGCTTGGGCTTCGGCTTGGCTGCGACTGGGTGGCGATGGGTTAGTGATGGGGTTGCCGTTGTTCGGTTCCAGAATTGGTTTCAACGTGGTGGATGATCGGGCTGTGGTGTCGATGGTCGTTGTACGGCAGTGGTCGTGAAGGCCCAGTGGCAGTGGTATGGTTCGGGTCTCGATCCGGTGGTCGTGGTTGGTGGTTGTCGGGCTGGAAGGTGGCTGAGTCGACAGGTGGCTGGGCTGGTTCTCGTGGGTGGTTTGTCGTCGAAATTCTTCGGGTCTCGGGTGGTGTTTGGCTGGGAATCACCGGGATTCGTTTGATGTTGATGATGTCGTGATGTTGGTGGTGTTGTATGGAGTTAGTTTCTATGAAAAAAATTTAGAAAAGAAACCAGAACTTGGCCATTACCTTTGCTTGCGGACGTTTGCAGAAAAGTGAAGAAGGGTCGAAAAATTTTGAGGAAACGGCTGGTGAAAGAAAAAAGGAATTTGGTTTATAAACCAAAGATGGGTTTAATTTAGGAAAGTTAGGGCTAAGACTTAGTGGACTCGGGCTAACTATTGGGCTTCGATTGYYCTTGTTTTCAAGTCCGAAAAGAAAACGATCCAATAGTATTTTAAGTTATAAAAAAAAGATAAGTATAATATAAATAAATTATAAAAATTTTAGAAATTGAAATATATTCATAGACGACTCAATAGTAATTTAAATAAATAATTAAATTACTAAATAATTTTAATAATTTCTTTAGAAATTGATAATATATTTTTATTTGAAAACGAACTATAAAATTCGCTTAATTAGAGTTATTAGATTATTTAAAATTAAAATAGGAAGTCGTATTATGGCGACGAGCTTGGACTTAGAATTATATTTTTTTATGCATGATGATAATTAAATAAATAAATAAAAATGCATTGGATGTATGGATGTTACATAGTTTCTTATATTCATGCTTTCAGATACGATAATTAGCTCTAAATCTTCGTAGCGTTTAATTAGCCTTAGTTTAATTACTGCTTTAGTTCATAATGATCAATTCAATCTCTTCAAAATCCCAAATGTACATGTATTTTATTCGTAATTGAGAAAAACATCCGAAAGACCGAACAGTTGTTTACTCGAGAGATACGACTTGAGTCAAACTCATCACCCTACAAGTACCTCGTACTCTTGCGAGCAAACTGGCGTACTTTTAAATTGATTTATTAAAAAGGGGTGCACACAAAAGTTTGGATCAATGCATGGCTGGCTCAAGGCTGTGCCAAACCCATTCTTGGGCTTTTGATGTGATTTTCATCATTACCCAGGCTTCTTGAGGGAAGAATTTGCTTTGATATAAAGAACGATATTTTTTTACAATGAGTTTTATTTTTCACCTAGGCAACATTTTTCTAGTAGTTCATCTTTTCTGAAGAGGATGGTATCGAATAACTCGAAGTCTAAAAGTGTTTGGGTTATAAATTGTCCCTTCGAATAGTATCCCTTGTGGGTAACATTTCGAATATGTTTCGAAGTCTATACCACATCTAGGTATTTTATAGATAATTAAACAAGAACATCCTCTCTATATTTTATTGGACAATCTTATTGGCATGTTCTGGTTTGATGATGACTGTAACTATGATATATTTTTAATCCCTTGATAATTAACTCTTTTTTTGCGATCATTTGGAGCATCTCATGAAATTTTCTTTCTTTTTCTTCAAAGTTTTTTCTAGCTATGAAAAGAATGTCTCTTCTTATTTCTTTTGGTAAGATTTTGAGTTGTTGGTGGGGATAAAAGAAAACTCGTACGGGACTGTTATCAGAATTTGGTGGCAAGTTTTCAAGGTTGGTGTTTTCTCTATTTCTTCTTGACCAGATATTAAGCTCTTCGACTTCTTTTGTAAGCATTTCACACTTTATTTCGAGATTTCTTTTTTCGATAGTCAAGAAATGGTTGTTAATATCAGCCTTAAAATTTTTTGGAAGGATTTTATCTATGATATCGTCATCTATATGAAAGGCTGGTCGTAGGGTTTGGTGAGCAAATTCTAGAGCTTCTCCTGTTTTGAAAAATCCTTGGTACTCTGAATATGGGGTATCAATTATTTTTTCAATATTTTGGGAGTTAAATATCCCTTGTTGTTTTCCCCATAAAACAACAAAGCACTTGAATTTGATTTTATTTTTAAAATACCAACATAGTGCTCTTAAGCACTTTGTTTTGTCATAAATGGTTTTACTTTCGAATAAATTGTCAAGTAAAACCTTATGATCTTCTGTCAATTTCTCACCATGATAGTGGCAGTAGGACCGAGTGTTGTAATAAAATCTTTGAAGAGTTACATCTCCCATTTCGTAAATGTGAGGATCCATCTGTATGTACAAGACATTATTAGTATCAAAGTTTGGAGTAATTTTATTTTGAGAAGGAATATTATAAGTATTTATAATTCTTGAAACTGAAGATCGTTTATTTAAAAGTGTTTTATTAATTTTATTAAGAAAGTGAATAAGAAATTTTCTCAAATGCTTTTGAAAAAAATATTTAGATATTTTATCAGTATTTTGTTTTTGAAAACTTTTGGTCCTATTGCTATTATTTTTAAGAATTTTAAAATCATAACAATTTTTTAAGGTGTTTGGCGGGGTAGGGTTTCCACTATCTATCTTGTCAAAACAACTTAGAGGAATATCATGATATTCCTTTTGTAAATGTTGGTACTTGATGTCCCCAATAATACCCATATGGTGCTCTTTTTTTGTCAGAATACTAATGTGTTTTCCTGACTTAGCATTAGAGTTAGAATCAAGCAAGTCATCATGTTGTAGTGGAGCATTGTCAGAAGAAAGCCTAGGTTGCGAGTCAGATCTACAATTAGTCTCAGAAAAATCAGCAAATAAATTTTATTTGTAATTTCTTTATCTGATTGTAGCTTGTGAAGCTTGCAGTACTCTGTAGTATAACCTGTCTTATGGTATTTTGAATACTCAGTATTTTTATCCCTTTTTTTATTATTAGAATATTTTTGTTTTGGTTTTCTGTAATATTCTTTTCGATAATGTTTCCTTTTGTTGAATCTATTTTGCTTTGTAGGTTTTTTGTAATTTCTTAGGCATTTAGAAGGATATTTATTAGGGTCTATATTAAATTGTTGACAAAAAGTTCTTAATTTAAATTTTGATTTTTTAAACTCCCATTTGAGATTTTCTTGAAGTTTTAAATCATGTCATATTTTTAATCTTTCTTTATAGGCAATACTAACTAATTGACCATAAGTAATATCAACACAAGGTATTATCTGTTTACTACATATTTCCCTAATCCTATTGACCTTTTCACTTAAGAGTGTAGGTAACTCTGCTAAGAACTTTTCTTTCCAAAAGTGTTGATTAGAATATTCTCTTAGCATGACTTTAGTGTGAAAAGTGTTTTTATAATTTTGAAAATTGTCTAGTTTCTTATTTTTAAATTTTGAAAAAATTTTTATACTCTTATCTTTTAAACAAGAATGATCTTTTATAAAATGTAAAGAATTTCTTTTGAATTGACCTGGAGATGGCGTCTTTTTGTAGGTTGACCATTATAAAGAAATCTTCTTTATCTAATTTTGGGAAATCATCTTCATTAATTTTTATAGCATCAAGTATTTCTTCATGTTGTTGATCTATGAGATAATAGTTCCACCAATCTTTTAACTGACCAGAAAACCCTGCTATAAGGATTTCTGATATAGCTCTATCTTGTATTCCACTTTTGGTTTTATAAGTACTCGCAGCCATTGTCATTTGTTGTAAAACACTTAAAACTTCATATTCTGATTTACCATCAATATTCTGATTATAAGCAGAAGAGGCATTAAAATGTGACTGGGAATATGATTTATCTATTCTTAAATCTGGGGAAGGGATACTTTGATGTTGTTTCTCCCCAACAATCTTATTCATCTTATTAGTTGGTTTTTGGAATTGTTTGAACTTTATCTTAGAATCTAGACTTAATATATTTAGTTTATTGGACGCAGAGATGGGAGTATCTGGGGCTATTAGGTTACTAGAACTGCTAGGCATAAATCCTACCTTACTAATTTGATCTTGGATAGTTTTTATAAATTCAGTTCTATTATCTTGTATATCTTTGACACTTTTACTGGACACTTGATAGTTTGATCTTGGATAGTTTTTATAAATTCAGTTCTATTATCTTGTATATCTTTGACACTTTTACTGGACACTTGATAGGGTTTAAAAACTGGGTTTTGTACTTCATATTTGAGGGAGAAGAATCAATTGATACAACCTTCTGATTTTGAAAATATTTTTCTATTCTATAAGTATAATTATTTTGATCGATTAACCCTCTTAGAGTTTTATAACAATCATTAGTATTTTTTTAGAGGAATTGCATCTACCTGAATTCCTTGGAAAGATTTCGCTCTAATTCGTTGGAAAGGTGGATGGTTAGATTGAATCTTTTTAGATCCATTGATGGGTTCACACTCGGGTATTTTATTTCGAAAAGTAATAGGATTTGCATATTTTTTAAAAGGATGTTTTATAAATTTTTTAGAAGTATATGTTTCAAACCAATCGAAAAACGAAATATGAAATTTATTTTCTTCTAAAAACTTATAAAAAGTTTCTTTAATACATTGTTTATTATTTGAAAAGTTTTTAAAGAACCAAATCCTTTTTTTCTAAATTGTGCTTAGCATGAAATTCATCACGTAAGGACTTTAAATCAATTCTAAAATCTTTTTGTAAAATATTTAATTTTTCTGAATAATTTGAAGAAGGTGTTAGTAAGATTTAGATCTAGCATTTTATAATCTTCATTTATTACTTCAGGTATCTCCACATGTCATCTATCTTTTCAGAAGATGAACTTGTTAGATCTGAAGAAATAATATCTTTTGTCTGGTTATTTTCAATAATCTCAACTTCATTGCTTTGAATACTTTCTTTAATAGTCTTTTCATTTATTCTAAGATTTTCTTTCATGACTTTTAATACTTCAGTTATATTTAAAGAAAGTACTGGACTAACTAAATCTAACCTCTTTTGTGTTTGTACATAATCATCTATGTTTTTAAAAGATGATTTTCGTAGATCTAGATTATTTTTTTTACAACTTTCAAGAGTTTGGTTAGTTTCAACACTTATTATATTTTTGTTTTGACCATCCTTTTTAGAATCATTTTTAATAATATACTTTTCTCGAAAAGGATATTTAATCGAATTAGCAGGAGCATAATAATATTCAAACCATGTAAAAAATAAAATATTTGTTTGGAATTCATTTAGATATACTTATAATTTCTCTTTAATTATTTATTTATCATCAGAGAAATTTTGAAATACCATATTCTTCTTTATGTATTATAATCAGCATTAAAATCTTCTTTTAATAATTTATTATCAGCTTTAAATTCTATTTCTATAAAGTTCTTTTTCCTGTAACCGACATTCCTAGCCAAGTCTTCGGAGGCTGTGGAAGCAGAATTAGAAAAAGTAGATCTACAGTAAAAGGAATCCATTTCCAAAACGTTTTAAGATTTTTTGAAAGTTAAATTTTTGCTACAAACCTGAGAATTACGATTGCCTATCACTCTGAGGACTTACTTTGACTCAGGGAACACACCCACAAAAATCTATTTCCGCAAAACATAAAACTCTCAGATCAAGACCACTTTTCCTATATCACCACCCCCTCTGGCTCTGATACCAGGGGGCAACCCGGGACCAGCAGGGGGAATAGGAAATAGAGAAGAAGATCTAATATAGATCAAGTTGATAAAGCAGATATCCAATATAGAAGACAAAAGCATAAGAAAGAAGATGGTTAGTAGTTAGATAAATTATAGGGCTTGAACCACCATATAAAAACAAAATAATTAAATAAGTTATGGGATTTTTAAACCACCATATAAAATAAATTATGAAAATTAAAGGTATTTAAAGTGCGGAATTTAAATTAATATAGGTGGTAGAACCGACCATATATTAGTTTTAATCATATATATATCGGCTTAGTTAACGGCGGTAGTCCGCCAGAGGTCAAGCAATATATATATATATATATTAATATAGTATATATATATATAGTATATATATATATATATAATATATATATATATAATAAATATATA
>BMAC01000174.1:462002-493768 GCA_014905375.1 Phtheirospermum japonicum
TTAATGATAAATTGTCGAGCTAGTTGGAATATTGCGTTAAGATCCCTAGTTCATTTTTTCCCTTTTTCCTTGTTGTGATTGTGCAACTTAAGGACAAATCTCCTAGGTGTTAGTTTTTTTATTCATATTATTTTGTTTTCCATTAGCAGTTACTTTAGCCTGCGGACAGATTTTAAATCCTGGCTCCGCCACTGTATATATATATATATATATATGGTCTGTTAAGCCTACCATATAATTATAAGAGCAGAATTTAAATAGTATGGGGCGATTAAACCAACCATACAAGACGGAATTTAAATGCGGAATTTAAATACTTTTAATCATATATATATCGGCTTAGTTAACGGCGGTAGTCCGCTAGAGGGTCAAGCAATATATATATAATTATGGGGTATATGATCCCATAAACAAAATTAAAAATGGAATTTGAAGAGAATAACGGTACGAAAACGAACCATTATTAATGTAGAACTTGGATTACACAAACAATCTTCACGTCTCAAGAGTTTTTGTGAAGATCTTTAATTAAGCTAACATCTACTTAGTATTTAGTGGTGTTTTGAGTGCTTGAATATCAAGCTTCTATGGTGGGAAGAAGGTGGAGTTTGAAGTGAAAGGAGATAAGAAGTGGAGGAAAGTTGATGGGAGAGAAAGGAGAGAAAATGGGGAATGGGAGAAAGTATTTGTTTTTGGTTGTCCAAGCTTGTTCTTTATGGTTTCTTTGGGTGTTTTTATAGGAGTAGCGAGGGTATATTTGGGGTATTTCTTGAAGTGTAGTGAAGGGTATTTTTGGTCATTTTCTTTTTTTTTTGGACTCCCCATACTATTTAAATTCTGCTCTTATAATTATATCATAGGCTCAACAACTCCGTAACTATATATTTATAATAATATATGGTTGGTTCTACCACCTATATTAATTTAAATTCCGCACTTTAAATTTCTGCAATTTAATTTCTTGTTCATATGGTTGGCTCTGCCCTATACCTATAATTTTTGTAATTTATTTTATATGGTGGTTTAAAAACCCCATAAATTATTTAATTATTTCGTTTTTATATGGTGGTTCAAGCCCCATAATTTATCTAACTTTTAACCATCTTCTTTCTTATGCTTTTGTCTTCTATATTTGATATCTGATTTATCAAATAGATCATATTAGATCTTCTTCTCTGTTTATTATTCCCCCTGCTGGTCCCGGGTCACCCCTGGTATCAGAGCCAGAGGGGGTGGTGATATAGGAAAAGTGATCTTGATCTGAGAGTTTTAAGTTTTGCGCAAATAAATTTTTGTGAGTGTGTTCCCTGAGTCAAAGTAAGTCCTCAGAGTGATAGGCAGTCGTAATTCTCAGGTTTGTAGCAAAAATTAACTTTCAAAAAAATCTTAAAACTTCTTTGGAAATAGATTCATTTTACTGTATATCTATTTCTTCTAACTCTGCTTCCACAGCCTCCGAAGACTTGGCTAGGAATGTAGGTTACAGGAAAAGAACTTTATAGAAATAGAATTTAAAGCTGATAAAAAATTATTAAAAGAAGATTTTAATGCTGATTATAATACAGAAAGAAGAATATGGTATTTTAAAAATCTCTCTGATGATAAACAAATAATTAAAGAGAAATTCTACAAATTTCAAAATGATTTTAAAACAAATATTTTGTTTTTCACATGGTTTGAATACTTTATGCTCCTAATAATTCGATAAAATATCCTTTTCGTAAAAAATCTATCTTTAAAAATAAAAGTAAAGAAAGTAAAAATAATCCTAAGAAAGACAGAAACAAAGAAATTGAATTATGTAATAAAGAAGCTAAAGAAAGTATTCAAAATAACAAAGCAGAAATTATTAAAGATAACCAAACAGAAAATCTAATCTCTTCAAATCAAACAAGTTCATCTCCTGAAAATATAGATGACCCTGTAGAAATACCTGAAGTAATACATGACGGTTTCAAAGTAGACATACTTGAAGTAATACATGAAGGTTTCAAAGTAGAGATACCTGGAGTAATACATGAAGGTCTCAACAGATTAGATATGAATATTACTTTCACTAATCTAGCACTTTCTTCAAATTATTCAGAAAAACTAAATATTTTACAAAAAGATTTTAGAATTGATAAAAAGTCCTTACGTGATGAGTTTCATGCTAAGAACAGTTTAGAAAAAAGGATTTGGTTCTTCAAAATATTTTCAAATAATAAATAAAGTATTAAAGAAATTTTTATAAGTTTATAGAAGAAAAAAAAATTCATATTTCGTTTTTCGATTGGTTTGAAACATATACTTCTCAAAAATTTATAAAATATCATTTTAAAAAATATGCAAATTCTATTACTTTTCGAAATAAAATACTCGAGTATGAACCCATCAATGGATCTAAAAGGATTCAATCTAACCATCCACCTTTCCAAGGAATTAGAGTAAAGTCTTTCCAAGGAATTCAGGTAGATGCGATTCCTTAAAAAATACTAATGATTGTGATAAACTCTAAGAGTGTTAATCGATCAAAATAACTATACTAATATTGATTTAAACTCTCTGGGAAAACAATTGGATAGAATAGAAAAATACTTTCAAAATCAAACAGTTGTATCAATTGATTCTTCTCCCTCAAATATGAAGTAAAAAATCCAGTTTTTAAACCCTATCAAGTGTCCAATAGAAGTGTGTATCAATTGATAAATGTGTCAAAGATATACAAGATGCTAGAACTGAATTTATAAAAACTATCCAAGATCAAATTAGTAAGGTAGGATTTATGCCTAGCAGTTCTAGTAACCTAATAGCCCACATACTCCATCTCTGTCTCCAATAAACTAAATATATTAAGTCGGAGTAGGTCTTGGGTGAGACCGGTCTCATAGAATGAAACCACATTTTACCATTTTGTAAGGTGACCCATACCCAGGAAACAACCCAAACCCAGACCCAACAAACCAAAACTGGACCCAACCCCCTTCAATTTTTCAAATTTGTCAGAAAAATAGTAAAAAAAAAATCAAAAAATCTGAAAATTTGCAGGTTGATGCGCAATAATAAGACGAATAATCGTACAACCCAGAATTGCAAAACGATGAAAAACGAATATTCGTTGAATTTTTTCAATTTTCAAATTAGCCGAAAAAATAGTAAATAAAATCGAAAAAATCTAAAAATTTGCAGGTTGATGCGCAACAACAAGAAGAACAATCGTACAACCCAAAATTACAATACGATAAACAACGAATATTTGGTGAATTTTTTAATTTTTCAAACTAGCCGGAAAAATAGTAAAGAAAATCGAAAAAATCTGAAAATTTGCAGGTTGATGCCCAACAATAAGACGAACAATCGTACGTCCCATAATAGCAATACGATGAACAATGAATATTTGGTGAATTTTTTCAGTTTTTCAGGAATATTTGGTGAATTCTTTCAATTTTTCAAACTAGCCAGAAAAATAGTAAAAAAGATCGAAATTTTTTTAAAATTCGCATGTTCATGCACAACAATAAGACCAATAATTGTGTAACCCAAAATTCCAATACGATGAACAATGGATATTTGGTAAATTTTTTCAATTTTTCTGGGATATTTGTGAATTTTTTCAATTTTTTAAACTGGCCGGAAGAATAGTAAAAAAAAATCAGAAAAATTTAAAAATTTGCAGGTTGATGCGCAATAATAATATGAATAATCGTATAGCCCAGAATTACAATACGATAAACAACGGATATTTGGTGAATTTTTTCAATTTTTCTTGAATATTTGGTGAATTTCATCAAATTTTCAAATTAGCCGGAAAAATAGTAAAGAAAATCGAAAAAATTTGAAAATTTGCATATTGATGCGAAATAGTAAGAAGAACAATTATACAGCCCAAAATTACAATATGATGAACAACAAATGTTTTGTGAAATAATATAAAACTTGTGATATTTTAACAATCTTTTGTGATACTTTAACAATGTTTTGTGATACTTTAACAATGTTTTGTGATACTTTAACAATGTTTTGTGATACTCAAATAACTTGAGTTAAAAATGTTACTTAACTATGTTTTATTGTAAAAATATGTATAAAAAACTTGTGATACTTTAACAATCTTTTGTAATACTTTAACAATGTTTTGTGATACTTTAACAATGTTTTGTGATACTCAAATAACTTGAGTTAAAAATGTTACTTAACTATGTTTTATTGTAAGAATATGTATAAAAAACTTGTAATAATTTAATAATATTTTGTGATACTTAAACAATTTGAGTTTAAAAATATTACTTAACTATACTTTAAATCAAGAATAGGTATAAAAAACTTGTGATATTTTAACAATCTTTTTGTGAATACTTTAACAATGTTTTGTGATACTCGAATAACTTGAGTTAAAAATGTTACTTAACTATGTTTTATTGTAAAAATATGTATAAAAAACTTGTGATACTTTAACAATATTTTGTAATACTTTTGACAATGTTTTGTGATACTTGAACAACTTGAGTTAAAAACATTACTTAACTATACTTTAATTAAAAATAGGTATAAGAAACTTGTGATATTTTAATAATATTTTGTGATACTTTAGAAATTTTTTGTGATACTTTAACAATATTTTGTGATACTCAAATAACTTGAGTTAAAAACGTTAATTAATTATGTTTAATTAACAATATTTTGTGATTTTTCTTTATATATATAATTGTGTTTTTTTTGTTAGTTTGGTGGGATGAGGGGGAGATTGATCAGGCTTTAGTTTTTAATTTTATTTTTTTTAATTTTCACACCGGCAATTAAGACTATCTTTAGAACTCAGAAAGACAACAACCAAATGAAAGACAACAACCCATATAGATTACAGAATCTATATGCTCAACAAATTATAATTAGCTGCAATCATGGAACCATGAATAAAATAATAATATAATTCAACTAATAACAGAGATTTGCATTGCAAATAGAAACGATATTTTCTATAAAAGCATAAAGTGAGCATAGTATGAAAACTTGATTTAAAAAAAAAAACTAAAAATCAAAAATAAAATGACACATCAGTGTTAACTCACAAATGGAGAGGGCCAAGAAAATTCTCTTCAAAACCAAGTCTTTATACAACAACATAAAATACATGGGGTAATTACGAAAAAACCACCTAAGAAGGATAATGAATTTAAATATATGTGGGTTTTAGAAAGCCCTTCTCCTTCAAGCTTTCAGTAGTTTCTTTGAGCAACCAGAAAGTAATGCAGTAATGTATATAAATGTATACTATGTCCATCCCCACTTGGAAGACAGAAAAGAAAAATCAACATATTCACACAAGGCAACAATACAACACACATAATTCCATTGCATTGAAACTACTTCAGAAAGCACGCAAATAAACAAAAAGAAAATCAATAAAAAAATAAAAAATAATAAGAAGAAATAGTATCAAGTAGGGAAATAATCATAAACAATACACTCTTGTTGATTCCGTGTATTGGTGTTTGGTTTCGTCCACGGCCAGAAACTTCAGATACATTAAGCCGTCTCATCGAATGCCATCACATTGCCACAGACGGGGTAGTTATCACTTCGTTCCATCCACTCATATATACAACCAATATGGAAATGGTGAGAACATTTTTTAATTATTTTTTGGTTTTCTGTGGTGTATTCTTCGAGACACTTGGGGCACACATCTTCATCTTCCGAAGTAGCGTAAATATGAGCAAACCCCATCGTCGGTTCGGCCGTCGAGAGCTTTAGCATCAATTTCGAATTATATTCCTCGGACCCCTCATCACACGTAAAGTCGCTCCATTTGCCTTTGGCACTCACAGACTCGGACTCCTCCTGTAGCTCGTGCGGTCTCAGCAGTTCGGTTTCCTCGTTCGCGTGGCTCGACCCTTTCTCCCTTCTAGAAACGAGCCCTTCGAGCGGCAAATGAAAATATCTCGTGTCCGCGTCGTAAGGTAACGACCTTGGAGGCGAACGGTACATATCAGCTAAGGAGTTATCGGTCGAAGCTGTAGAAGTTAAAGACGATGTCCCCTAAGTCGGCGAAGGTAAAGCTCGTTCTTCGCCGCCGTGAAAAAGTGACGCGTACACGTGCACAAAATTCTGGATTAAGCAATGAAGGCATATACAGTTCCTGTAAATTGAACTTTTACGATTAGCAAAATCGTATTCATCCCTCAAACAGCAACATGCAGCGCCCATGATTTAAACAGTGTCAAACCACTTTAATCCCTCAAAAAACATGTTTCTTCATAATTAATTTTTCACATAATTAAACCCAAAAAATAAAATTACAACAGTGATATTTTTCAATTGCTGATTAAAAAAAAGAAGGCGTGTAGTAGATTCATCAAACACAAAACCAGGCTCAAGTGTGTGTATACCAAGAATTTCACCTTATCCACATTTTGCAATGAGAAAAAAAATCAACTACTAAAACCCATAAAAAATCAAACTCAGATATAGAAATACCAAAACTTAAAGACTGCAAAATTAAAACTCCCGATATAATTTATTCATTAAACACTCAACAATTAAAGTCGAACCTACCTACAAAAAGCTTCTCCACAAGAAATCGAGGGGTAAAATTCTTCGAACAAGAACCAAAAATATAATTTTTGGATTGCCCATGAATTAAGATCTCAGAACACTTCGATCTATGGTGGTCGAATGAGAACGCAGATATAATTATGTTGAATTCCACCACCGATGAACGGTGGCTGGCGGCGGGAGATGGTTATCGATGATTGTGGTTGTGTGTGAGAGAGAGTTTAGATGGGTGGGGTGTGGGATGAGGTGAGTTTAGCGTAGAATTTTTTTTTAATATGAAGTATTTGATGTGGGTGGGGCGTGGGTGGTACGGGCAATAAACGGGTCAAGTATATGAATATGGTAAAAAGTGGTCTCATACTATGAGACCGGTCTCACCCAAGTATTTTCCATTAAGTCAAGATTCTAAGATTAAGTTCAAACAATTCAAAAAACCAACTAATAAGATTGTTGGGGAGAAACAACATCAAAGTATCCCTTCCCAAGGTTTAAGAATAGATAAATCATGTTCCCAGTCACATTTTAATGCCTCTTCTGTTTATAATTGGAATATTGATTGTAATTCAGAATATGAAGTCTTAAGTGTTTTACAACAAATGACAATGGCTTCGAATACTTATAAAACTAAAAGTGGAATACAAGATAGAGCTATATCAGAAATCCTTATAGCAGGGTTTTCCGGTCAGTTAAAAGATAGGTGGGATTATTATCTCACAGATCAACAACATGAAGAAATACTTAATGCTATAAAAACTAATGAAGATGATTTCCCAAAATTAGATAAAAAAAATTCTTTATAATGGTCAACCGACAACAAGACGCCATCTCCAGGTCAATTCAAAAAATTTCTTTACATTTTATAAAAGATCATTCTTGTTTAAAAGATAAGAGTATAAAAATTCTTTCAAAATTTAAAAATAAGAAACTTGACAATTTGCAAAATTATAAAAATACTTTTCTCACTAAAGTCATGCTAAGAGAATATTCTAATCAACACTTTTGGAAAGGAAAATTCTTAGCAAAGTTACCTACACTCTTAAGTGAAAAGGTCAATAGGATTAGGGAAATATGTAGTAAACAGATAATACCTTGCGTTGATATTACTTATGGTCAATTAGTTAGTATTGCCCAAAAAGAAAGATTAAAAATATCTCATGATTTAAAACTTCAAAAAAATCTCAAATGGGAGTTTAAAAAATCAAAACATAAATTAAGAACTTTTTGTCAACAATTTAATATAGACCCTAATAAATATCCTTCTAAATGCCTAAGAAATTACAAAAAACCTACATAGAAAAATAGATTCAACAAAAGGAAACATTATAGAAAAGAATATTACAGAAAATCAAAACAAAAATATTCTAATAATAAAAAAAGGCATAAAAATACTGAGTATTCAAAATACCATAAGACAGGTTATACTACAGAGTACTGCAAGCTTCACAAGCTACAATCGGATAAAGATATTACAAATAAAATTTCTAACTTATTTGCTGATTTTTCTGAGACTAATTGTAGATCTGACTCGCAACCAAGGCTTTCTTCTGACAATGCTCCACTACAACATGATGACTTGCTTGATTCTAACTCTAGTGCTAAGTAAGGAAAACATTAGTATTCTGACAAAAAAAGAGCACCATATGGGTATTATTGGGGACATCAAGTACCCACATTTACAAAAGGAATATCAAATATCATGATATTCCTCTAAGTTGTTTTGACAAGATAGATAGTGGAAACCCTACCCCGCCAAACACCTTAAAAAATTGTTATGATTTTAAAATTCTTAAAATAATAGCAATATGACCAAAAGTTTTCAAAAACAAATTACTGATAAAATCTCAAAATATTTTTTTCAAAAACATTTAAGAAAATTTCTTATTCACTTTCTTAATAAAATTAGTAAAACCCTTTTTAATAAACGATCTTCAGTTTCAAGAATTATAAGTACCTATAATATTCCTTCTCCAAATAAAATTACTCCAAACTTTGATACTAATAATGTATTATACATACAGATGGATCCTCATATTTACAAAATGGGAGATGTAACTCTTCAAAGATTTTATAAGAACGCTCGGTCCTACTGCCACTATCATGGTGAGAAATTGACAGAAGATCATAAGGTTTTACTTGACAATTTATTCAAAAGTAAAACCCATTATGACAAAACAAAGTGCTTAAGAGCACTATGTTGGTATTTTAAAAATAAAATCAAATTCTAGTACTTTGATGTTTTAAGGGGAAAACAATAAGGGATATTTAACTCCCAAAATATTGAAAAAATAATTGATACCCCATATTCAGAGTACCAAGGATTTTTCGAAATAGGAGAAGCTCTAGAATTTGCTCACCAAACCCTACGACCGGCCTTTCATATAGATGACGATATCATAGATCAAAACCTTCCAAAAAATTTTAAGGCTGATATTGACAACCATTTCTTGACTATCGAAAAAAGAAAGCTCATAATAAAGTTTGAAATGCTTACAAAAGAAGTCGAAGAGCTTAATATTTGGTCAAGAAGAAATAGAGAAAACACCAACCTTGAAAACTTGCCACCAAATTCTGATACCGGGGGCGACCCGGGACCAGCAGGGGGAATAGGAAACAGAGAAGAAGATCTAATATAGATCTAGTTGATAAACCAGATATCAAATATAGAAGACAAAAGCATAAGAACGAAGATGGTTAGTAGTTAAATAAATTGTGGGGCTTGAACCACCATATAAAATATAAATAAAAAATTATGGGGCTTAAGCCTCCATATTAATTGCAGAAATTAAATAAATTATGGGGTTGTTAAACCACCATACAAAAATAAAATTGCAGAAATTCAAAAGTATGGGGCAGAGCCAACTATACGAGCGAGAATTTAAATTGCGGAATTTAAATTAATATAGGTGGTAGAACGGACCATATATTAGTATATATGTATATAATTATATATTTATGGGTCTGTTAAGCCTACCATATAATTATAAGAGCAAAATTTAAATAGTACGGGGCGATTAAACCAACCATACAAGACAGAATTTAAATGCGGAATTTAAATACTATTAATCATATATATATCGGCTTAGTTAACGGCGATAGTCCGCCAGAGGTCAAGCAATATATATATATATATAATTATGGGGTATATATATGATCCCATAAACATAACTAAAAATGGAATTTGAAGAGCATAACGGTACAAAACGAGCCTTTATTAATGTAGAACTTGGATTACACAAACAATCTTCACGTCTCAAGACTTTTTGTGAAGATCTTTAACTAAGCTAACATCTACTTACTATTTAGTGGTGTCTTAGTGCTTGAATATCAAGCTTCTATGGTGGGAAGAAGGTGGAGTTTGAAGTGAAAGGAGATAAGAAGTGGAGGAAAGTTGATGGGAGAGAAAGGAGAGAAAATGGGGAATGGGAGAAAGGTTTTGTTTTTGGTTGTCTAAGCTCGTTTCTTGGAAATGAAAGCTTGGTTGTTTATATAGAGGTGGCTGGGGTAATTTGGGTATTTTCGAAGTGAAGTGAAGGGGTATTTTGGTCTTTTTTGTGATGGGTATTTTGGTTATTTTCGTTTTTTTTTTACAACTATTATAGCACAAAACCAAATTACAATACTTATTCTATGTCTTCTTCTTCTTCTTCAAATTCCTAAACTATTAGAGTAAAAAATGAAATTATAATTTTTTATAAAAGTTATTACAAGAACTTAAAATAAATATTACTAGTCTAAAATTTCGAGGTCTTCATCTTCATCTTCATCTGTTTCATATTCAATTTCTCTTATGCTGTCTAATATTTGTTCCATGATATTTTCGTCTTCATTGTATTTGTACCATTCCACGTATCCTTCGCAACGGGTATTTGTATCTGTTGGGATATAGAATGGTTCATTATTTAATGGGTCTCGTATTCTATCTTCTTTTACATATATCTTATATATATGATTTTGATATATAAGATGACTTTGGCATCTGCCGTTTTGTATTCCTATTTATTCAGCTAGACCTTCTGCTATCATTTTGGATCTCCATCATTCTATCTGGTATCGTCTGGAGCTCGAGCATTCTTGTGAGTACTTGTTATTATAAGGAAGAATTGTGTTTGTTCAGCTTCATATTTCGTATTCAAGGAAGATGACGTGCTTTGCTGGCTCAAATTTATGCCTAATCCATTCTGGAGAAATTGACTGTATATGTGCCCTAACCCATACTTCATTTTGATAGAACTTTGTCTGGAATTTAGGCTGATATTTTTCCACAATTAATTTGAGTTTTTCTCCTAAACCACTTTCCTGTAGGAGTTTTCTGTCAATTCGAAACAATATCGATTGTACTAACCCATAATCTAAAAGTGTTTCGATAGTAAGTCGTCCTTTTAGGTATTCTATTCCTTTTGGGTGGATAGTCTGGAATGTTTCGAAATCACTGTTGCACCTTGGTATTTTGTATTCAAGTGTGCAATTACAGTATAACTTCAGTTTTCACCACATTTTGTTCTATTATGGTATATACAATCACTGATTCCACTTTTTAGATTTTTTCGTTTTGTGGGTATTTCACATAGGAATTGATGGATTTTTTCTTATTTTCTTTCAAAGTCATTTTTGGCTTTTTGGAATATAAGTTCTCTAACTCAAAGGGTAAGGCCTTTATTTGTTGGTGTGGGAAGAAGAAAGTTTTTATTGGATCAAGTGGGGAATTTGGGTCAAGAAGGGAATTTGTAATTTGTGGAACTTTGTTCTTACTTTTCTCTTCTGCAAGAAGATCTTTCATTTCTCTAAATTATTTTAAAAGAAGCTCATTCTTCATTTCCAACCTTCTTTTATCCATTAAGAGATAGTGCTTTTCAGCATCCAGTTTTGATGATCCAAGATTGATATGATTTTGTAAATCAATTTCACAGCCAAAATCGATTGTGAAATTGGTTGGGAAAGTTTTGTAAGCACAGTCCATTGCTTCATTGAGTTCATAAAACCCATAGTAGACTGGATTCAGAATATTAATATAATTTCTTATATTATTCCATCCTCTGAAAACTCCTTTTTCTCGTCCATTGACTATCACAAAATACTGGAACTTTGTTTTGTTTGAAAAATACCACTCTAGAGCATTCAATCTCTTGAGCAGCTGAGCATTATCATTTTGACTATGGAAAAGATTGTCCAGCAGTATTTGGTGGTCATTTGCGAGCTTATTACCTGATATGCTTCGGAAAGGATAGTTACTCCGACTGAGTATTTCATTCCCAAATCGGTAGTAGGTGAAGTCGATCTGCATTTTCAACACATCGTTAGTAATATTATTTGTATTTTGTAAAGGTTTATTATTTGTATAAATATTCTTTATATGATTATTTATTGTTTTTGAAACTGAAAATCGTTTGTTTAAAGGGGTTTATCAAGAAACTAAATAATAATTTTTATCAAATATTTTAAGGGATTTTATTAGTATTTTGTTTTTGAAAACTTTTGTTTCTTTTGTTAAGAATTTTAAAATCATAACTATTTTTCAAAGTGTTTGGTGGGGTAAAATTACCACTTTCTATCTTGTCAAAACAACTTAAAGGAATATCATGATATTTCTTTTGTAAATGTGGATACTTGAAGTTCCCAATAATGCTCATATGGTGCTCTTTTTTAGTCAGAATACTAATGTGTTTTTCTGACTCAGCACTAGTTTTAGAATCAAGCAAGTCATCATGTTGTAGTGGATCACTGTCAGAAGAAGGCCTTAGTTGCGAGTCAAATCTACAATTAGTCTCAGAACAATCAGCAAATAAGTTAGAAATTTTATGTGTAATTTCTTTATCTGATTGTATCTCGTGAAGCTTGTAGTAAACTGTAGTATGACCTGTCTTATGATATTTTGAATACTCATTATTTTTTTGCCATTTTTATTAGAATATTTTTATTTTGGTTTTCTGTAATATTGTTTTCTAGAATGTTTCTTTTTGTCGAATTTATTTTGCTTTGTAGGTTTTTTGTAATTTCTTAGGTATTTAGAAGAATATTTATTAGGGTCTATATTAAATTGTTGATGAAAAGTTGTTAATTCTAATTTTTCTAATTCCCATTTGAGACGTTTTTTGAGTTTTAAATAATGACATATTTTTAATTCTTCATGTTGGGCAATACTAACTAATTGACCATAAGTAATATTATTATAAGGTATTACCTGTTTACCATGTATTTCTGTAATCCTATTTCTGACCTTTTCACTTAAGAGTGTAGGTAACTCTGCTAAGAATTTTTCTTTCCAATAGTGTTGATTAGAATATTCTCCTAACATGCCTCTAGTGAAAAAAGTATTTTTATAATTTTGAAAATTGTAAAGATTTCTACATCTTGGATTTGAGAATAATTCCGTATTTTTATCTTTTAAATGAGAAGGGTTTCCTAGAAAATACAAAGTAATTGTTAACCTGGAGACTGCATCTTGCTGTATATTATCTTCTTCATCTAATTTTGGGAAATCATCTTCATTAGTTTTTATAGCATCAAGTATTTCTTCATGTTGTTGATCTGTGAGATAATAGTCCCACCAATCTTTTAACTGACAGGAAAACCCTGCTATAAGGATTTCTGCTATAGCTCTATCTTGTATTCACTTTTGGTTTTATAAGTACTCGCAGCCATTGTCATTTGTTGTAAAACACTTAAGACTTCATATTCTGATTTACCATTAATATTCCAATCATAAACAGAAGAGGCATTAAAATGTGACTGGGAACATGATTTATCTATTCTTAAATCTTAGGAAGGGATACTGTGATGTTGTTTCTCCCCAACAATCTTATTCATCTTATTAGTTGGTTTTTGGAATTGTTTGAACTTTATCTTAGAATCTTAACGTATTATATTTAGTTTATTTGACGCAGAGATGGGAGTATCTGGGGCTATTAGGTTACCAGAACTGTAGCATAAATTCAGTTTTATTATCTGTATGTCTTTGACACTTTTACTGGACACTTGATAGGGTTGAAAAATGGGATTTTTGTACTTCATATTTGAAGGAGAAGAATCAATTGATACAACTGTTTGAATTTGAAAATATTTTTCTATTCTATCTAGTTGTTTTCCTAAAGAGTTTAAATGAATATTAGTGTAATTATTTTGATCGATTAATACTCTTAGAGTCTTATCACAATCATTAGTATTTTTTAGAGGTATTGCATCTACCTGAATTCCTTAGAAAGACTTTACTCTAATTCCTTGGAAATGTAGATGGTTAGATTGAATCTTTTTAGATCCATTTATGGGTTCCCATTCAGGTATTTTATTTCGAAAAGTAATAGAATTTCCGTATTTTTTAAAAGGATATTATATAAAATTTTCAGAAGCATATGTTCCAAACCAATCAAAAAACAAAATATGAATCTTATTATCTTTTAAAAACATATAGAAAGTTTCTTTAATACTTTGTTTATTTTTTGAAAAGTTTTTGAAGAACCAAATCCTTTTTTCTAAATTTTGCTTAGCATGAAATTTATCACGTAAGTACTTTTTATCAATTCTAAAATCTTTTTGTAAAATATTTAATTTTTCTGAATAATTTGAAGAAGGTGCCAAACTAGTAAGATTTAGATCTAGCATTTTATAATCTTCATTTATTACTTTAGGTAAATCCACACGTTCATCTATCTTTCAGGAGATGAACTTGTTAGATCAGAAGAGATTAGATTTTCTATTTCGTTATCTCAATAATTCCAGTTTTGTTATTTTGAATACTTTCTTTAGCTTCTTTATTACATAATTCAATTTCTTTGTTTCTATCTTTTTTAGGATTATTTTTACTTTCTTTAATTTTATTTTTAAAGATAGATTCTTTACGAAAATGATACTTTATTGAATTATTAGGAGCATAATAGTATTCAATCCATGTGAAAAACAAAATATTTGTTTGAAAATCATTTAGAAATTTGTAGAATTTCTCTTTAATTATTTGTTTATCATCAGAGAAATTTTTAAAATACCATATTCTTTTTTCTGTATTATAATCAGCATTAAAATATTCTTTTAATAATTTTTTATCAGCTTTAAATTCTATTTTTATAAAGTTCTTTTTCCTGTAACCTACATTCCTAGCCAAGTCTTCGGAGGCTGTGGAAGAAGAGTTAGAAGAAGTCGATCTACAGTAAAAGGAATTCATTTCCAAGAAGTTTTAAGATTATTTGAAAGTTAAGTTTTTGCTACAAACCTGAGAATTACGGCTGCCTATCACTCCGAGGACTGACTTTGACTCAGGAAACACACTCACTGACTCAAACTTTTGTGCACCCCGTTTTAATAAATAATTTAAAAGCACGTTAGTTTCCTCGCAAGTGTACGAGGTAACTGTAGGGTGATGAGTTTGACTCGAGTCGTATCTCTCGCGGAAACAACTGTTCGGTCCTATCGATGTTTTTCTCAATTTCGAATAACATACATATACACTTGGGGGTTTGAAAAGATTGATTCGATCATTAAAACATAAGACGATAATTTAAACTAATTAACTAATTGCTTAACTAGATTACCAATTACGAACTAAGCAGTATACTAAAGCTATTTTAAACTAATTATTAACAACTAAGAGTAACGACTAAATTATCGATTATAGCTACGAAGATTTAGAGCTAATTAACGTAACTAAAGCATGAATTTAAGAATCTAATGCTAACATACGAGTCATACCAATCCACGAACATTAACTAAGCATGAACCAAATCGCATAAATAAACTAAATTAATCAATACCCGAAATACGAGCATGAAGCGATTAAGCTAACTAAATTAATCGAGCATTAATTACGAAATTAACTAAGCAATTAACTAAGAAATTAACTAAAAGTTTAGAATACTTATTGTAACTACTAAAAGCAATGAAAAGCTCCAGCTATTCCGGAGTTTGGACGCTGATCTTGGGCGAAAATGGACTCTCGAGCGCGAAACCGGTGTTTCGGACGCGTAGAACTTCGATCCTTGATCCGCGTTTCCAAATCTTGTTATAAGACGTGGATTTATTATTTTTATGYGCTAAAATACTCTATAATGGTGTTGGGTTCTCTCCTCTCCTGTGTGTGTCTCTCCAAATCCGAAGAAATGAGGTTTTTATAGATATTAGGAGTCTTTGCGCACAAGAAACCCTAATTTCCAAAATCTGGGCCGTCGCGTCGACGGAGCATCGGCGGAGCGTCGACTGACGCGAGCAGGCGCTCGGCGGATGTCGGCAGTCTTGTTCGGCAGCGCTCGGCATGTGCGCGCGTCGCTCGTAGGTGCGTCGACGTTGTGTGTCGACATTGACGCTTCAGAACATAGCGTCAACATTGCGTCGACCTTACGTCGACGCTTCAGAGCATAGCGTCGACATTGCGTCGACCTTGGTTCGTCGACGTCGATGCTTCAGAGCATCGCGTCGGCAAAGTGTCATCCTTGCGTCGACTGACGCAAGCATGGCTCGCTGGCACGGCTTGCGTCGATGGTGCATCGACGGTCGTGTCAGTCGACGTGACTGAGCGCCGGTCTCCATTTCTCGATCGTTTGCTACTCGTTTCACCGGAAAGCTTGTTCTTCTACTCTTGAACATCGAACTTCGTATTTTATGTGCTAAACTCTTCCGGTTACTTAGCTGTAAGGTGAAAAACAACGAAACATCACCTAATTGCATTAATTTAGATCAAAATGCGATAAAATAAGCTGGAATTATAAAATTACGGAATTATGCTTAAATCGTCCAACTTATACCAAAAACAAATATAAAAACGAACTAAAAAGCTAATAAAAATAAGGACAAATCTACTCTAATCAACTACCCCACGCTTTATTGGTTTGTTCGTCCTCGAACAAACGATAATTTCAAAATATAACTAGAATGAAAATCAGTTCAAGCAAAGAGTCGTGCTATGCTACATATGTAATTTTGAAAATATAGGTACAAGCCACGCAACGTCAAACGCTTGACCATTATTACTTTGTCGCTTCAAAATAAAATCATGCTCCCTCACGAAGGATAATATATATAAGTACACTCCAAAGCACTCAAGTATTTTCTGCATGGGACGTCTATACACTCAAATCATATAATTACATGCACAGAAAATCAATCTCTTCTCAATCGCAAATTAAGTGTGCTATCAAAACTAAGAATCAGTAAAGGTCTTCGCGGGTCATAGTGCAAGGCTCTTTGGACGGGTATGGAATATATAAGTCGTGTGGCTAATCGCTCACTCAACCTAATCTAATCAAGAAGCAAAATGCTTCACCTCGCTCAAAAATAAAAACCTCACTTAACTCTCATAACGTAGCCTTTAAAACATAGGCTATTCCCCAACTCGCAAACCGTAAAACCGACTATAAGCTCAACCCACTTAATCACAACTCTTTTGTCTTTTAAACATAAGGCTTCATAAAATAAACAATTAAACTCAAGCCTTTACAAGCGCGTAGGCAATTAATCAACATATCCACCATCCTTCATTTTTCTTTTTATATCATCCCCCTTTAATTCTTTTTATGGGGTATTAATTTTTTTTCTTTTTTTTTTCTTCGGATGGTAGTCCTTAATTACAAAAATAATAAATTCCTAATAAAAATTTCCAAGACTTAAATAACCAATAAAAATACGAACTCCTACCCCACGCTTTTAATGGGTTGTAGGGGTCGTCTCAAAAACACTCATGGCTATAGGCATGGATATTTGGCTATGATTGGCTCATTCGGAATTTATAGTGGCTAAAAATATATGAATATGGCCGGAATAAGGTTTTATATGCGCCTTAACTTCATTTTCAAAGTCGACTACACACAGCGGTTTCAAAGAGATATCAAAACTGAAACTTGTTCACGTACATGCAATGATGATAAACACTCAGGCTACTCGCTGGCTTTTTGCATGAAAAGAATTTTGAATTGACGCTGCTTTTAAGGTTTCGTGAAATCGATTGCGTCCAAGTACCATTTTACAATATATAATAATAAATTTTGAAAAATTATGCACTTATGCACGCTCAAAGACGAAAACAAATAATCATACTTAGTCAACTTCGACAGGCATGCCATACAAACACAATTAAGCGTAGAAATAGTAATTAATCACGTTTAAGCATATAATTATTACAGGCCAAGTATCAAATAAAATTACACAATTAATCAATACAAATCACACTCGACCACCCCCCCTCTCTAAAAATCCGGGCAATCTCCGGATTGCCATAAACACAACAAAAATCAAAAAGAGGAAGGAAAAAGAAAACATCCCTGAAATAATAGTAGTCGAGCCGCTAGTCGGGATTTGTGTAATTGGCCACTTCTTCAACATACGTGATACGAAATGCCCTAAAAGAAAAATAAACACACAAAAACAAAGAAAACAACAATATTTTTGGATTTTATATTTTCTAATTTTTTATTTTTTATATATATATATAAAGACAGCATAAATAAAAATAAAGATAGAACGAGTTTAGAACTCGCGGGACTCATCATCCTCGTTGTTGGTCCCGTCGACATCCATACTCGGTGTGGGGTATGCCGCCTCAAATCGCTCCTCGAGCTTCGAGATGCGAGATCGCATCTTCTTCAAGCTCTTCCGGTTCTTGTCGTGGTTAGCGTCGATCTTCTCGTCGATGATTTGAAGTTTATCGAACATCTTCACTTGAAATGCRCGATTTTCCTCGAAAAATTGCCCCCAATCGGGACTCGGGCCCGAAGTAGAACGGCGGGCTTGCTCCATGTCCTCGTCGCCATCATCGTCTTTGTCGTGTAGTCGAGACGAAGACCCTCCTCTAGTCAAGGACCTCACTCGGGGTGCCGGCGCACGTACGAGTGGTAGTGAAGAGGTTCCAAGCGGGTTAAATCCGCTTCCGGACGGATAGAACCCGAAGTGATGGGCGAGGCCGGTAACATATGGTGCAAACGAGAGAAGTGGCGACTTGCTCCCCGGAGTACCCTTGGTGACGTTGTAAAGTCCGAGCAAAATAAGTGGGTACAACCGGACTTGACGACCATCAACGAGGCACTGAAGAACAAAAAGCTCGGCTTTGGTCGCATAGGTGGCCTCGTTCTTGCAAAGAATGATGTGGGCGAGGATCTTGTATGCGACATAGAGGGCGTCGTCTTGAATCCTCGAGCAAGGAAACCTCTTGCAATCCCCCGTGTTTCCCCCGGTAATCATCCCCCAAAAAGAGGCTAAATCGAAGCCTTGAACTCCAACCGGGTGGTCCCCTATGGTTGGGAAACCGAAAATGTTGCCGAAAACCTCCTCGTCGACCGACACATCATTCCCTCCTAACCGACAAGAGAACGTCTCGTCGTTCCGAATCGTCAAAGTCGAGAAAAACTCGAGCATGAGTTCTCGAAAACTGGGTAAATGCATTTGGGCAAAGTACCCACATCCGAGGCCATCGACATATCGTGAAAGGTCGGTGTGGTGCTCCGAACCATTCGAGGCCTCATCCGCAATTCCTTGGATGTTCAACGTCCGGTGCGTAGCAAATCCCCATTTCCGAATGTTCTTGAACATTTCCCCTTCTTTCTTGTCGAAAATTGGGAACGGTGCGTTGTATTTCCCCGAGATATCCTTACGTTTTCCCGCTCGAGACATTATCAKACAATACYAAATRYAACGGGGGTGAAAAACCTTGAAAAATAACACTTGTGCTTCTTTGGGGAATTTCGTCGAACACTTGGCATGCGTGTTCAACCAACAAAATTCTTGAGTAAACCTTGCACCAACAACTTCCCAACACAACCAAACGATAATTATAACGTCCCCAAGAGAGTTTTAAGCGAAGTACCTCAACGAGTTGTAGTCGAATTCCCGTAAAAACGCTAAAATTGCCCGAATTTGTCTCAAATTGCTTCAACCCTTGTAGCTTGTTTTTGGAATGCTCCTTGGACACCAAATTGTATTAGGAATTCTGGGTTTGTGGTGTTGTGGTGCTCCAAATTCTGTACATTCTTGAAAAATTTTGAAACACAATTATTGCCAAAAAGAGAGGAAAATAAGAAGTATTGAAAGGGAGAAAAGTGAGAAAAAGGGGAGGGGAAGCAGTTTTTGGGGTCATTCCCGCGGGTCAATCGAGCATGGGTCGAGTCGTGGGCCAAAAATCCGATTTTTAAACGTTTCTGGGCCGGTCCGCGGGTCGCGTCGACGTAGCGTCGACTCCGCGTCAGTCGACGCGACAGAGCGTAATTCTTCTGTACTCCTGCGTCGACGCCGCGTCGACTGACGCGAGCAGGTGCTCGGCGTCGACGCGGGCGGATCCCTGCGCGTCTTTTCCTTTGCTTGTTCGTTCCATTCTCCTCGTCCAAGTTCTTCAACTGTTCTAAACAACTAAAAGCCAAAATAAAACAATAAATAAATAAAAATAAAATACAAAAGGATACATAAAACTCGGGTTGCCTCCCGAGAAGCGCAAATTTTAACGTCGCTTGCTCGACGCTATCCTGCTCGTTTATCTCTTATTGTATGGTGGATCTCCAAACTCCACCACCTTGCGACTGTTATTCGTACCTCGTCCGTCATGATAAGGTTTCAACCTATGCTTGTGAGCTTGAAAGGACGAGTTGCCAATCTCATCGTACAACGTGGCTACGCCGTACTCGTCTACTTCTTTAATCAAAAATGGTCCGCTCCATGAAGCTCCAAATTCGGCTGGGTCGTACTTACGTTCGTTATTATACAAGACTAATTCTCCCACCTCAAATTGCAAGTTCTTGATGTCATTTGAGCGATCCTTCCTTGAATTCTTCATATCCCTCGTCCAATCCTTGAAATAAGCCTCACCCTTGTGCCTTGAGCGATTTATTGGTGGTTCCGACTCCACCTTCTGCTCGAATTTGCGCGAACACTCCTCATCAAAACTACCTCCAAATTCCGCTACGATGTCTCGTATGTCAATTCCCAACAGCTCGATCAATTCTTCCCCACTTAAGTGCATAGGCTCTTCAAACTCGTTGTACCTCTTACTTGAATTGACTCGTTTAGCCCTTCCCTCGGTAGAAAATCAAGCCTCGTCCCCGTCGCCCAAACTGTTCAAAGTTGCAATCTCTCGTAATTCGTTGATGCATGATGCAACGGGGTCAATGAAAAAGTCTTCCTCTTGCATAATAGGAGAGGGAGTGTTGTGAATATGTTTCAAAGAGAAGGTCACTGTTTCGCCCAAAACGGCCATCGTCATTCTCCCTTTATGAACATCAATAAGAGTATGTGAAGTCGCCATGAACGGTCGGCCCAAAAGAATGGTGTGCTCGTTGTCCTCCGTCGGAACTTCACCAATGTCCATGACCACGAAATCAACTGGAAGCACAAGCTCCCCAACTTGCACTAAAACGTCTTCGACTATCCCTAACAGTCGTCGAGTCAAGCGATCGGCTAACTGCAGGCGCATAGTTGTCGGTTTGAGGGGTCCAAGATCAAAATCTTGATAAAGCGAATAAGGCATTAGATTAACGCCTGCTCCAAGGTCCAACATACCTACTGCCTTCTTCCCATTGGCTAGTGAAATCMTTATGCAAAAACTGCCCGYATCGCGTTCCTTAGGTGGTAACGGCTTCTTGAAAATCGCGCTAACTTCTTTCGGTAACGGAACGTATTGAGTTGTCGCCAAACGTCTCTCTCGCGAAGCGAGTTCCTTAAAAAACTTGACGTAGGCGGGCATCGTCTTGATCACTTCTAAAAGTGGCAGGTTTATATTCACATTCTTCAAGAGATTGTACAGCTCCATGAATTTCTTGTTCTCCTTCGCTGGACATAATCGGCTCGGAAAAGGAACATCATCTTTATACCACATCGTTGTTTGCTTCGGTTGTGGTGGTTCATCGATGCCAGAGGTGTCGCTCGGGGTTTTTCCTTGAATAGAACCAGGAACATATCTATTGGCGGATTTATGAAGCTTGCCCACCGGTTTAGGAACTAGCTCTTCGTCTTGGTTCTCTATGCCATCATCGATCTTCTTCCCACTGCGAAGGATGTGAATTGCCGATGCTTGCTCCGGCTGGCTTGGTAGCTTGTCTTTCTCCTTATTTGATCTAGCAATATCAGTTGCTATTTGTCCCATAGTTCTCTCCATTCTATCCATGTTTTTAGCTAGATCATGCACAATGCCGGAAAGTTGGTCTATTCCGCTCACCTTCTTAGAAAGTTCGTCTATCTTCGCATTCACCTTCATGAGCCCTTCTCTATTACTGATCGTCTCAGCCACTTGATTCTGCTGCCAAACTAACAACTGATCATTTCATTGAGTTGCACTCGACGTCTGTCCCTGTGTATGAAAGTTATTTTGTACCGGTGGGGCTGGTATTTGAGCATAATGCGGCGGAGGAAATTGTTGATCAGGAGGCGTATGATTTGGATTGCCCGGACCCCACTTGAAAAGAGGATTGTCACGTTGTGGTGTGTACTTCTTTTGATTTGAATAATTCTGGATCGCGTTTACCTCCTCTTGCTGCTCACTGTTGTTAGGACATACGTCTGCTAAATGCTGGGGGGATCCACACTGGTTGCAATTCGCAGCCATTTTCTGTGCAGCGGCCTTGCTAGCCCGCTCGGCTTTCCAAGCAGCTAATTTTTCGTCGAAATTCTCCTCGCATTTCGCTTTAACTAATTTGCCATCGTCTAAATCAGGGTCGGGGATGGAAACTTCATTAACTCTTATTTTACGAGGCCGAGAGTTGGTTTGTCTGGACTTTTCGCTCTGCTTCTCCAACACTTGTCTAGCCTCGTGTGCTGTCAGGTCTCCGAAATCTCCTCCCGCTGCTATCTCTACTTCTCATTTCCCATTGTCCAATAAACCATCGAAAAAGAACTGGTTAGTCATCTCCGGTGAATAGTTGTGGTGGGGGCAAGCTTGCAAAAGTGTTTTGTAGCGCTCCCACGTCTCGTGAAATAGCTCTCCCTCCAATTGCTCAAAAGTAGCAATTTGCCTCCGAAGATGCCCCGTCGTTTGGGCTGAATAATATTGGTTCAGAAATTTCTCGCTAATCATATCCCAGTCGGTTAACGAACCAGGCTCTAAGGACAGTAGCCATGACTTCGCCTTGTCTTTCAAGCTGTACGGAAAACAAATCATCTGAACCTCCTCTTGGTGAAGGCCATGAACTACGAATCGGCCAACTTCATCAACGAAATAATTTAAAAATGCCAAGGGGTCTTCATGTGCATTCCCATGAAAGGTTGGGAATAGGTTGAGTTGATGCGGTTTAATTTCTCCTGCCCTCACGGTCGGTCCAAGAACAATGGCGGACCGAAAGGGTACAACCTTTGGTCGTGCCAAGTCGCGCTGTCTAAGTGCTCGATCTCCCCTTAGTTCTCGAACTTGGTCATAAGCTCTCTCGTAGTGGTCGTTATGCGCGTAACGGTGCTTGCGCTCGTATCTCCTTCCGAAATTATTTTGCTCGTAACCATGATCTTGATTCTCCAACCACTCGTTCACGTGCCTTTGATTGTTCATATAGGCGTTTTGCTGCAAAACATCCTCGTTCCTAAATGCCACGTTCTCGACGTTGTGCTGACGCATGAAATTGTCGTTCATCTCTTCCTTTTGCCTGAAATTCTCCATGTTGAGTGGGTGATTGGCTATGTTGTTCTGGTGGTTGGCTCCTTCGTTTCTCCTTTCGTCGCGTCTAGAAGAATGCGATTTGTTCGGATCATTACCATGCTCAGTTCGAATGGGGCGTGGTGGTGATCTTGGTGGTGAATCGCCGTTTCGAACTGAATGTGCTCCTAACATAATGTCGGGAACTTGATCGCAAGCAAAATCGGTTGCTGTCGAGGAATTGTCCTCGGGACTAAGAACGGGTCTTGGTCTTGGCGGATTTGAACGGTGAATGTTGTCGATGAATGGCACAAGGTCGCGTTGAAGTGATCGCCTTCCTTGCATAAACTCAACAACACGTCAACGTACCAAATGGCAAAAACCAAGTAAAATCAAATAAAATAATAAATTAAACAGAAAATAAAACGAAAAACATCTTCAATTCCTACTCGTTGCTTCACCGGCAACGGCGCCAAATTTTTGACTCAAACTTTTGTGCACCCCGTTTTAATAAATAATTTAAAAGCACGTCAGTTTGCTCGCAAGTGTACGAGGTAACTGTAGGGTGATGAGTTTGAATTGAGTCGTATCTCTCGAGGAAACAACTGTTCGGTCCTATCGATGTTTTTCTCAATTTCGAATAACATACATATACATTTGGGGGTTTGAAAAGATTGATTCGATCATTAAAACCTAAGACGATAATTTAAACTAATTAAACTAATTGCTTAACTAGATTACCAATTACGAACTAAGCAGTATACTAAAGCTATTTTAAACTAATTATTAATAACAACTAAGAGTAACGACTAAATTATCGATTATAGCTACGAAGATTTAGAGCTAATTAACGTAACTAAAGCATGAATTTAAGAATCTAATGCTAACATACGAGTCATACCAATCCACGAACATTAACTAAGCATGAACCAAATCGCATAAATAAACTAAATTAATCAATATCCGAAATACGAGCATGAAGCGATTAAGCTAACTAAATTAATCTAGCATTAACTACGAAATTAACTAAGCAATTAACTAAGAAATTAACTAAAAGTTTAGAATACTTATTGTAACTACGAAAAGCAATGAAAAGGCTCCAGCTATTCCGGAGTTTGGACGCTGATCTTGGGCGAAAATGGACTCTCGAGCGCGAAACCGGTGTTTCGGACGCGTAGAACTTCGATCCTTGATCCGCGTTTCCAAATCTTGTTATAAGACGTGGATTTATTATTTTTATGAGCTAAAATACTCTATAATGGTGTTGGGTTCTCTCCTCTCCTGTGTGTGTCTCTCCAAATCCGAAGAAATGAGGTTTTTATAGATATTAGGAGTCTTGGCGCACAAGAAACCCTAATTTCCGAAATCTGGGCCGTCGCGTCGACGGAGCGTCGGCGGAGCGTCGACTGACGCGAGCAGGCGCTCGGCGGATGTCGGCAGTCTTGGTCGGCAGCGCTCGGCATGTGCGGTCGGCAGGGTGCGCGCGTCGCTGGCAGGTGCGTCGACGTTGTGTGTCGACATCGACGCTTCAGAACATAGCGTCGACATTGCGTCGACCTTGGTGCGTCGACGTCGACGCTTCAGAGCATAGCGTCGACATTGCGTCGACCTTGGGTTCGTCGACGTCGACGCTTCAGAGCATCGCGTCGGCAGAGTGTCGTCCTTGCGTCGACTGACGCGAGCATGGCTCGCTGGCACGGCTTGCGTCGATGGTGCGTCGACGGTCCGCGTCAGTCGACGTGACTGAGCGCCGGTCTCCATTCCTCGATCGTTTGCTACTCGTTTCACCGGAAAGCTTGTTCTTCTACTCTTGAACATCGAACTTCGTCTTTTATGCGCTAAACTCTTCCGGTTACTTAGCTGTAAGGTGAAAAACAACGAAACATCACCTAATTGCATTAATTTAGATCAAAATACGGTAAAATAAGCTGGAATTATAAAATTACGGAATTATGCTTAAATCGTCCAACTTATGCCAAAAACAAATATAAAAACGAACTAAAAAGCTAATAAAAATAAGGACAAATCTACTCTAATCACTCACAAAAATCTATTTCCGCAAAACTTAAAACTCTCAGATCAAGACTACTTTGACAGAGACCAGGGGGCGACCCCTTGGTATCAGAGCCAGAGGGGGTGGTGATATAGGAAAAGTGGTCTTGAATAGAGAGTTTTAAGTTTTGCGGATTAGATTTTTGTGAGTGTTTTCCCTGAGTCAAAGTAAGTCCTCCGAGTGATAGGCAGCCGTAATTCTCAGGTTTGTAGATCTACTTCTTCAAACTCTGCTTCCACAGCCTCCGAAGACTTGGCTAGGAATGTAGGTTACAGGAAAAAGAACTTTATAGAAATAGAATTTAAAGCTAATAAAAAATTCTTAAAAGAAGATTTTAATGTTGATTATATTATAGAAAGAAGAATATGGTATTATAAAAATTCCTCTGATGATAAACAAATAATTAAAGAGAAATTCTACAAATTTCTAAGTGAATTTCAAATAAATATTTTGTTTTTCACATGGTTTGAATACTATTATGCTCCTAATAATAAAATAAGATATGCTTTTCGTAAAAATTCTATCTTTAAAAATAAAAGTAAAGAAATTAAAAATAATCCTAAAAAAGATAGAAACAAAGAGTTTGAATTATGTAAAAAAGAAGCTAAAAAAAGTATTCAAAACAACAATGATGAAATTATTGAAGATAACCAAGCAGAAAATCTAATCTCTTCAGATCTAACAAGTTCATCTCCTGAAAAGATAGATGACCTTGTAGAGATACCTGAAGTAATACATGAAGGTCTAAACAGATTAGATACGAATATTACTTTCACTAATCTGACACTTTCTTCAAATTATCCAGAAAAAGTAAATATTTTACAAAAAGATTTAAGAATTGATAAAAAGTCCTTACGTGATGAATTACATACTAAGCACAATTTAGAAAGAAGGATTTGGTTCTTCAAAAAATAAACAAAGTATTAAAGAAACTTTCTATAAGTTTTTAAAAGATAATAAGATTCATATTTTGTTTTTGATTGGTTTGAAACATATGCTTCTGAAAATTTTATAAAATATCCTTTTAAAAAATACGCAAATCCTATTACTTTTCGAAATAAAATACCTGAGTGGTAAACGATCAATTGATCTAAAAAGATTCAATCTAACCATCCACCTTTCCAAGGAATTAGAGTAAAGTCTTTCCAAGGAATTCAGGTAGATGGAATTCCTCTAAAAAATACTAATGATTGTGATAAAACTCTAAGAGTATTAATCGATCAAAATAATTACACTAATATTCATTTAAACTCTTTAGGAAAACAACTAGATAGAATAGAAAAATATTTTCAAAATCACACAGTTGTATCAATTGATTCTTCTCCTTCAAATATGAAGTACAAAAATCCCGTTTTTCAACCCTATCAAGTGTCCAGTAAAAGTGTCAAAGACATACAGATAATAAAACTGAATTTATGAAAACAATTCAAGATCAAATTAGTAAGGTAGGATTTATGGTTGCAGTTCTAGTAACCTAATAGCCCCCAGATACTCACATCTTTGCGTCCAATAAACTAAATATATTAAGTCAAGATGTTCTAGTAACCTAATAGCCCCCAGATACTCCCGGTCTCTGCGTCCAATAAACTAAATATATTAAGTCAAGATTCTAAGATAAAGTTCAAACAATTCCAAAACCAACTAATAAAATAAATAAGACTGTTGGGAAAAAACAACACCAAAGTATCCCTTCCCCAGATTTAAGAATAGGTAAGTTATGTTTCCAATCAAATTTTAATGCCTCTTCTGTTTATGATTGGAATATTGAAGGTAAATCAGAATATGAAGTTTTAAGTGTTTTACGACAAATGACAATGGCTGCGAGTACTTATAAAACCATAAGTGGAATACAAGATAGAGCTATAGCATAAATCCTTATAGTAGGGTTTTTCGGTCAGTTAAAAGATTGGTGGGACTATTATCTCACAGATCAACAACATGAAGATATACTTAATGCTATAAAAACTAATGAAGATGATTTCCCAAAATTAAATGAAGAAGATAATATACAGCAAGATGTAGTCTCCAGGATAATTATAACAATTTCTTTGTATTTTCTAGGAAACCTTTCTCATTTAAAAGATAAAAATAATGAATTATTTTCAAATCCAAGATGTAGAAATCTTTACAATTTTCAAAATTATAAAAATACTTTTTTCACAAGAGTCATGTTAGGAGAATATTCTAAGCAACACTTTTGGAAAGAAAAATTCTTAGCAGAGTTACCTACACTCTTAAGTGAAAAGATCAGAAATAGAATTAGAGAAATACGTGATAAACAGGTAATACCTTATCATAATACTATTTACGGTCAATTACTTAGTACTGCCCAACATGAAGAATTAAAATTATGTCATGATTTAAAACTCAAAAAACGTCTCAAATGGGAATTATAAAACTTCAAATTAAGAACTTTTCGTCAAAAATTTAATATAGACCCTAATAAATATCCTTCTAAATACCTAAGAAATTACAAAAAACCTACAAAGCAAAATAGATTCAACAAAAAGAAACATTCTAGAAAAGAATATTACAGAAAACCAAAACAAAAATATTCTAATAAAAATGACATAAAAATAATGAGTATTCAAAATATCATAAGACAGGTCATACCACAGAGTACTACAAGCTTCACGAATCGAATAAAGAAATTACACATAAAATTTCTAACTTATTGCTTATTGTTCTGAGACTAATTGTAGATCTGACTCGCAACCAAGGCCTTTTCTGACAGTGCTCCACTACAACATGATGACTTGTTTGATTCTAACACTAGTGCTGAGTCAAAAAAAATATTAGTATTCTGACTAAAAATATGGGTATTATTGGGAACATCAAGTACCCACATTTACAAAAGGAATATCATGATATTCCTTTATCTTGTTTTGACAAGATAGAAAGTGGGAATTTTACCCCACCAAACACTTTGAAAAATAGTTATTATTTTAAAATTCTTAACAAAAGGAACAAAAGTTTTCAAAAATAAAATACTAATAAAATCCCTAAATATTTTCCGGGAAAATATTTGATAAAAATTATTATTCAGTTTAAACAAACGATTTTCAGTTTCAAAAATAATAAAAAGTCATATAAAGAATATTTATACAAATAATATTCCTTTACAAAATACAAATAATTTTGATATTACTAACGATGTGTTGAAAATGCAGATGGACTTCACCCACTACCGATTTGGAAGTGTAATACTCAGTCTGAGTAATTATCCTTTCCGGAGCTTACAATGTAATAAACTTGCAAATGATCACAAATTATTGTTGGACAATCTTTTCCATAATCGAAATGATAATGGTCAGCTACTCAAGAGTTTAAACGCTCTAGAGTGGTATTTTTTAATAAAACCAAGTTCCAGTATTTTGTGATAATCCATGGTCAAGAAATAGGAGTTTTCAAAGGATGTGAAAATGCAAGAAATTCTATTAATATTCCAAATCTAGTTTACTATGGTTTTTATGAACTCAATGAAGCACTAACTAATTTCACTATTGATTTTTGTTGTAAGATTGATTTACAAAACTATACCAATCTTGGTCCATTAAAACTTGATGCTGAAAAGCATTATCTTTTAATGGACAAAAGAAGGTTAGAAATGAAAAATGAGCTTCTTTTAAAAGAGTTTAGAGAAACAAAAAACCTTCTTACAGAAGAAAAAAGTAAGAACCAAATTCCACTAGAACCAAAATCCTTTCTTGAATCAAACTTCCTGCTCAACCCACTAAGAACCTTCTTTTTCCCACAACAACAAATAAAAATCTTGCCATTCGAGATTAGGCAACTCATATTCCAAAAATCCTAAAATGATTTCGAAGAAAAAGAAGAACAAATCCATCAATTTCTATAGGAAATCTTCACAAAAAGAAAAGATTTAAGGAGCGGGTTAGGCATCAGCGAGTCTTTCTACCATCTTCTTGCCATTCGAGATTAGGCAACTCATATTCCAAAAATCCTAAAATGATTTCGAAGAAAAAGAAGAACAAGTCCATCAATTTCTACAAGAAATATTCACAAAAAGAAAAGATTTAAGGAGCGGGTTAGGCATCAGCGAGTCTTTCTACCATAATAGAGATGGGTGTTATGGAGACTGCTCAAGATTATACTGCAATTGCACACTTCTATACAAAATAACAAGGTGTAATATTGATCTCGAAAAATTTCAAACTATTCATCCCAAAGGGATAAAATACCCAAAGGGACGTCTTACTATCCAAACACTCTTAGATTATGGATTAGTCCAATCAATATTATTTCAAACTGATAAAAGGCTCCTGTAAGAGAGTAGTTTAGGAGAAAAGCTTAAAATGATTGTGGAAAAATATCAGTCCAAATTCGAAATAAAATTCTACCCACAGGAAGTATGGCTTAGATCATATATACAATCCGTTTCTCCTGAATGGATTGGACATAAATTCGAGCCAGCAAAACATGTCATATTACTCGAATACGAAGTAGGAGGCCGAACAAATACAATTCATCCTTACAACAACAAATACTCACTAGAATGTACAAGTAGCAGACGACAACAAATAGATAAATGGAAATCCAAAATGATAGCGGATGACCTAGATGAAAAAACAACATTACAAAATAGCAAGGGTCAATGCTATCTTATATATCAAAATCACATATATAAGATATATGTGAAAGAAGACAGAATACAAGACCCACTGAGCAATGAACCATTCTATATTCCAATAAATAAAAATACTCTTTGCGAAGGATATGTAGATTGGTAGAAATACAATGAAGACGAAAATGCCATGGAACAAATTTCAGACATTATATAAGAAATTAAATATGAACAGATGAAGATGAAGTTGAAGACCTCGAAATTTTAGACTAGTAATATTTATTCAAGTTCTTGTAATAACTTTTAGAAAAATTTGTAATTTTATTTTGTACTGTAATGGTTAAAAATAATAATAATAATAATAATAATAATAAATACCAAAATACCCTTCATGAAAAAGACCAAAATACCCCTTCGAAAATACCCAAAATACCCCTTCAGTTTACTTCGATAATACCTAAAATACCCCAGCAGCTCTATATAAACAACCATTTCATTTCCGAAGAACAAGCTTAGACAACAAAAAACAAAAAACTTCTCCCATTCCCCATTTTCTCTCCTTTCTCTCCCATCAACTTTACTCCACTTCTTATTTCCTTTCACTTCATACTCCACCTTCTTCCCACCATAGAAGCTTGATATTCAAGCACTCAAACACCACTAAATACTAAGTAGATGTTAGCCTAATTAAAGATCTTCACAAAAACTCTTGAGACGTGAAGATTGTTTGTGTAATCCAAGTTCTACATTATTAACGGTTCATTTTGTATCGTTATGCTCTTCAAATTCTATTTTTAATTTTGTTTATGGGATCATATACCCCATAATTATATATATATTGCTTGTCCTCTGGCGGACTACCGCCGTTAACTAAGCCGATATATATATATATGATTAAAGTATTTAAATTCCACATTTAAATTCTGCCTTGTATGGTTGGTTTAATCGCCCCATACTATTTATATTCCGCTCTTATAATTATATGATAGGCTTAACAGCCCCATAACTATATAATTATATATAAATATATATATATATATACACACACTAATATATGGTCGATTCTACCACCTATATTAATTTAAATTCCGCACTTTAAATTTCTGCAATTTAATTTCTTGTTCGTATGGTTTGCTCTGCCCCATACCTTTAATTTTTGTAATTTATTTTATATGGTGGTTTAAAAACCCCAAAACTTATTTAATTATTTCGTTTTTATATGGTGGTTCAAGCCCCATAATTTATCTAACTACTAACCATCTTCTTTCTTATGCTTTTATCTTCTGTATTTGATATCTGGTTTATCAACTAGATCTATATTAGATCTTCTTCTCTGTTTCCTATTCCCCTACTGGTCCTGGGTCTCCCCCTGGTATCAGAGCCAGGGACCAGCAGGGGGAATATATTTATACCAGGGACAAAAGCATAAGAAAGAACATCTATACCAGGGAATAGAGCTTGGTATAAATCTATTCCCCCTGCTGGTCCCTGGCTCTGATACCAGGGGGAATAGGAAACAGAGAAGAAGATCTAATATTGATCTAGTTGATAAAGTAGATATCAAATATAGAAGACAAAAGCATAAGAAAGAAGATGGTTAGTAGTTAGATAAATTATGGGGCTTGAACCACCATATAAAAATGAAATAATTAAATAAGTTATGGGGTTTTTAAACCACCATATAGAATAAATTACGAAAATTAAAGGTATGGGGCAGAGCCAACCATACGAACAAGAAATTAAATTGCAGAAATTTAAAGTGCGGAATTTAAATTAATATAGGTGGTAGAACCGACCATATATTAGTATATATATATATATATATATATATATATATATATATATATATATATATATATATATATATATATATATATATATATATATAATTTATATAGTTATGGGGCTGTTAAGCCTACCATATAATTATAAGAGCGGAATTTAAATAGTATGGGGCGATTAAACCAACCATACAAGACGGAATTTAAATGCGGAATTTAAATACTTTTAATCATATATATATCGGCTTAGTTAACGGCGGTAGTCCGCCAGAGGTCAAGTAACATATATATATATAC
>BMAC01000174.1:493793-538765 GCA_014905375.1 Phtheirospermum japonicum
TCATTTGAACCCAATCATATATATATATAATTACGGGGTATATGATCTCATAAACAAAATTAAAAATGGAATTTGAAGAACATAACGGTACAAAACAAACCTTTGTGAACGTGGAACTTGCATTACACAAACAATCTTCACGTCTCAAGAGTTTTTGTGAAGATCTTTGATAAGCGAGAAATTGTGCTTTATTTAATAGTTTAATTCATATATTTTTATGTGCTTAATATTCTTATATACATTTATTTCTCGCATATTTATTATTATGAGTAGTCGAGCACCAATTGTGTATTTCTCTCTTATTTTGCAGTAATTAGGTGCTAAATTGGTGAGTTGAGGATTTAAGGATGATTCATAAGAGTTTCACGAGGAAACGGGAGACAAAATGAGAGAATCGGCGAAGAAAACAAAGAAAGGACGATTCTGGACTTTCTAGATGGGTTATTGCTAGGGTCAACCGTTATAGAAAGTGCCGCTGACTGCTGCTTACAAGAACTGATGTCTTTCGATGCACCTGCTTACAGAGCTCTCTGTCGCGTCGACATCGCGTCAGTCGACGCTCGGTCGACGCCACTGCCGACCAGACCTGCCAGCCCTACCGAGCACTGCCTGCGTCACTCGCCCAGTCCGCCCGCGTCGACAATCTAGATCGGCTGACTCCAGAACCGTTATAGAAAATCCTGGCTGATGCACTTGCCCATGAACTCTCTGTCGCGTCGATCCGAAATGCGTCAGTCGACTCTCGGTCGCCGCGACAGCCCAGAAAACGCATTTTTAAGTGTTTTTTATTGCCCAAGACTTCCTAAACCTATAAATACCTCCCTTAAACATCAAAAACGTGTGGAACATTAATCCTAGGGTTCCAAGACACCAAAAAGGAGTCCAAAACACCCAATTCAACCATCCATCAAGAGCTTGAAGATTGAAGAATCAAGATTCAAGATCTAAGCTCTCTTATCTTTTCTTATCTAGAATTATGTCTTCTTATTTATTTTTCTTCTTTTATTTCATGAACTCCATTAGAGGGTATTTGTTTTATCTAGTCCTAGGGATGTTGAAACCCTCGTAAGATTATGTTTTAATTAATTTATTCGTATTTATTTCGTTCTTCATATGAAATTGTTTGTGTTATCTTGTTTACATATCATGATTGCTAAATTCATGACATGATTTCTTGATTCTTGATTTGGATTGGCCACCTAGATTAGGAATTTAGTTATCAATTGCTAGAAAGAGGACTGCTTCCCGTGTAATTGTCGTAGTTTTGATTTATCTGAAGCAACTAATGGTCTCGTATCATTAGGGGTAACACAACATAAGTTGAATAAACCGATCTTATGTGTTTATTGCTTAGATTTACCTATTTTCATAGATATTAATGCTGTTGTTGGGTTGAATATAGAGAGCTTATTCTGGTTATTCAATAATTAGAATCAATTAAAGAGCTTATTTTAATTGAGTAAACAGTAAGGGTGAATTCGAGTAACAGAGCTTATTGTTACATAGGGTTTTTAGTTTCATATGATGAGTGGATTATAATATTGCAATTGGTTAGATGAATTGAACGAGGGTGGAAACTGAACTAGGACTGGAAAGTTATTTATTATTATTTGTTATTTTCTTACTTGTTTCGTTATTTGATTTTAATTGTTTTCCTTAGTTATCTAGTTTTCGTAGATTAATTAATATTCTTTACCCCCGTTTTCTTAGTTTATTTAAATACGAATAACCACAAATCAATGAGTATTGGGAGCGTTTCAAGAGACTCGTCGCTAGTTGCCCTCAGCATCAAATGGGGGAGGCGTTATTAATACAATACTTTTATGAAGCTCTCTGTCTCATTGATAGAAACATGATAGATGCGGCAAGTGGAGGCTCACTCATGGATAGGACACCGACGGCGACAAGGGAGTTGATCTCGAACATGGCGGCTAATTCTCAGCAATTCGGCTACCGTGATAATCCATTGAGGTCGGTGAATGAGGTAGACACTAGTTCGTTGCAAGCTCAGTTGGATGAGTTGTAGTCCGCTATCGTTAAGAGGGCTACGGTTCGACCATGCAAATTTTGTCATACATTTGATCATGTCACCGATGATTGCCCAACGCTACGAGCTATTGATGGAATGAACACCTATGGAGTGAGACCTAGAAGATGGCAAGAGAGGAACGATGATCCATACGAGCCAAGGTGGGGGGACCCTCCAAATTTTCAAAGGGGACAAAATTTTTCAAGACAATATGATTACCATCCCCAACCACAAGAACCGTCCCCAGCCCTCGTAGAGATGATGGAGGCCATGATGACGACAACCAAGAAGCTCGAAGCTCAATTGAGTCAAATGGCGGATCACATAAGCCTACTGGATAAACGATTGTCTTCTCCAATCGAGGAACACGTGGAGAATGTGAGTGTCATCATGCTGCAAGATGTGGAAAATATCGATGATGTGGAGGACCCGACATTTGAACTGGAGGACGAATACGAGATGGAGGAGGAAGAAATGAGGCGGACACGTGCTGATCATAGTCTGCTGGAGCTTACAAATGATGTTCCTCATTCTATCATTTCTCCTATCGAGGTCGAAGCTGAGCTGAAGCCGATGCCAACATGGACCGTGCACCAAGTGATGAATGATGCGGAGGAGCCTTGCATGCGAGATGATGTTTTTGAGGAGACCAATGATCTTCCGTATGTGGTGATAGACGAAACCATCTTCGCGGAATTCTATGTGAAGCCACCACAAAGTCGGAAAGATCCAGTTAAGCATCCAACGTCGAAATGGATGCTAAGTATGGAGGATGAGGTCATTGGAACTCCATGTACTTTGAGACCTCCTCCGAAACCCCCATGGAATTGAGGGGTGACACGTCGAGCCGACGACGTTAAGAAAAGGCGCTTGTTGGGAGGCAACCCAATGTTTACATTATTTTATTTTTCAATTTTTATTTTTATTTTTGCAGTTGAAGGGATACTAAGCTTGTTTGATTTGGACGATTGGGCATATTTTTGAAAAAGATCGTTTGGAACCGAGAACCCCCTCGATGTTTACCCCGGTGATTTCTTTTCCCTTACTCTTCCCTTATGAATTATTATTTGCTTGTTCTTGCTTTGTGTTCGCTTAAGGACAAGCTAATGTTTAAGTTTGGGGGAGTGGGTTATTGAGATTAATATTGTGCTAAAAATTGCTAAATTTTTGAAATTTTTGTGATTAAATTACGGGAAATGAAAGGAAAAAGATTAAGAGTACTTGCTTGAATAGTTTGGATGAATTATGTTTCGGTTAAATTTTTATTCGTCATTTGATTTAGAGGTCAATGGTACACATGTTAGTTTTCGTAGATTAATTAATATTCTTTACCCCCGTTTTCTTAGTTTATTTAAATATGAATAACCACAAATTAATCCACACTCCTCGTGGGATCTACCCTTGCTTGCCACTGCTACTAGTTAGTAGAGGAAAGTCGAGGAACTTTATAAATATTATTTTTGACGCTTCAACGACGAGCGGTCAATCTTTAATTAAGCTAACATCTAATTAGTATTTAGTGGTGTTTGAGTGCTTGAATATCAAGCTTCTATGGTGTGAAGAAGGTGGAGTTTGAAGTGAAAGGAGATAAGAAGTGGAGGAAAGTTGATGGGAGAGAAATGAGAGAAAATGGGGAATGGGAGAAAGTTTTTTTTTTTGGGTTGTCTAAGCTTCTTTCTTTTGGTTTCTTTGAGGTGTTTTTATAGGAGTAGGAGGGATATTTTGGTCATTTTCATTTTTTTTAATAATATTACAAAAATTTTAAAAAAAAATATTAATAATCTATCGTCTCGAGGTCTTCATCTTCATCTGTCCTCATGTTTGGTTTCGTCTAGTCTTGCTAGTTCTTTTATCTCTTTAGTCTTGTACCGTTGAACTATTACTATTTTTTTTTTTTACGAAATGCTTATTCTACATTTTATATGTATTCTTCTTCTTCTTCAAAGCCTCGTTCCTCCTCTTCACTTTCCCAAAGTGGGTCATATCTCTCTATAAACTGATGGTCTACGTCTTCATCTCCCCCGAATTTCATCCATCTTACCGCTGTATTATCCATTGTGTATGCGCTTATTGGGATAAAAAATGGGATATCTTTTCTCTTTTCGTCAGTATCTTTGGCGTAGATCTTATTTTGGAAGATAAGACGATTAACCTGTCGGCCATTTTCAAGATTTTCTTTTTCATAGAGATTGTTAGCAAGTGTTTCTTTTCTCCCATGCCTGATTTGATCGCTGGGCCAGGACTCACAATCTATCTTGTAGTTGAATTCGCGGGGTTTGAAGCGGTTGAAGTGGCTTGCTTTTATACTTTTGAGGAAAATGAGATGCATGGCTGGCTCAAGACTGTGCCAAACCCATTCTGGAGCTTTTGATATAATTGTCATCATTACCCAGGCTTGTTGAGGGAAGAATTGGTTTTTATACAAAGAACGATAATTTTTTACAATGAGTTTTATTTTTTCTCCTAGGCAACACTTTTCTAGTAGTTCTTCATTTGTTCTAAAGAGGATATTATCGATTAACCCGAAGTCTAAAAGTGTTTGGATTGTAAATTGTTCTCCTTCGAATAGTATTCCTTGTGGGTAATATTTCAAAAATGTTTCGAAGTCTATCCCACATCTAGGTATTTTATATAGAATTGTACAAGAACATCCCTCTCTATATTTTATTGGACAATCTTGTCGGCACATTCTGGTTTGATGATGAGTGTAACTATGAGAGATTTTTAATCCCTTGATAATTAAATCCTTTTTTACGATCATTTGGAGCATCTCATGGATCTTTCTTTCTTTTTTTTCAAAGTTTTTTCTGGATATGAAAAGAATGTCGCTTCTTATTTCTTTTGGTAAGATCTTGAGTTGTTGGTGGGGATGAAAAAAAATACGTACGGGACTGGTATCAGAATTTGGTGGCAAGTTTTCAGGGTTTGTGTTTTCTCTATTCCTTCTTCACCAGATATTAAGCTCTTCAAAGTAGGCATTTCACACCTTATTTCGAGCTTTCTTTTTTCGATAGTCAAGAAATGGTTGTCAATATCAGCCTTAAGATTTTTTGGGAGGGATTAGTCGATGATATCGTCATCTATATGAAAGGCTGGTCGTAGGGTTTGGTGGGATTATTCTAAGGCTTCTCCTATCTCAAAAAATCCATGGTATTCTGAATATGGGGTATGAATCATTTTATCAATATTTTGGGAGTTAAATATCCCTTGTTGTTTTCCCCTTAAAACAACAAAGTACTTGAATTTGATTTTATTTTTAAAATACCAACATAGTTCTCTTAAGCACTTTGTTTTGACATAATGGGTTTTTCTTTCGAATAAATTGTCAAGTAAAACCGTATGATCTTCTGTCAATTTCTCACCATGATAGTTGCAGTAGGACCGAGCATTCTTATAAAATCTTTGAAGAGTTGCATCTCCCATTTCGTAAATGTGAGGATCCATCTGTATGTATAAGACATTATTAGTATTAAAGTTTGGAGTAATTTTATTTTGAGAAGGAATATTATAAGTATTTATAATTCTTGTAACTGAAGATCGTTTAAAAGGGTTTTATTAATTTTATTAAGAAAGTGAATAAAATGTTTTCGAAAATATTTTGAGATTTTATCAGTATTTTGTTTCTGAAAACTTTTGGTCCTTTTGCTATTATTTTTAAGAATTTTAAAATCATAACAATTTTTCAAAGTGTTTGGCGGGGTAGGGTTTCCACTTTCTATCTTGTCAAAACAGCTTAAAAGAATATCATAATATTCCTTTTGTAAATTTGGGTACTGATGTCCTCAATAATACCCATATGGTGCTCTTTTTTAGTCAGAATACTAATGTGTTTTCCTGACTTAGCACTAGAGTTAGAATCAAGCAAGTCATCATGTTGTAGTAGAGCACTGTCAGAAGAAAGCCTTGGTTGCGAGTTAGATCTACAATTAGTCTCAGAAAAATCAGCAAATAAGTTAGAAATTTTATATGTAATTTCTTTGTCTGATTGTAGCTCGTGAAGCTTACAGTACTCTGTAGTATAACCTGTCTTATGATATTTGGAATACTCAGTAATTCTATGATATTTTTTGTTAAAACATGAAATAGAATATTTTTGTTTTGGTTTTCTGTAATATTCTTTTCTAGAATGTTTTCTTTTGTCGAATCTATTTTGATTTGTAGTTTCTTGTAATTTCTTAGGCATTTAGAAGGATATTTATTAGGGTCTATATCAAATTGTTGACAAAAAGTTCTTAATTTAAATTTTGATTTTTTAAACTCCCATTTGAGATGTTTTTTAAGCTTTAAATCATGGCATAATTTTAATTCTCTTTGTTGGAAAATACTAACTATTTGACCATTATTATAAGATATTATTTTTTAAAAAAATTTATGTTTCTATTGACTAAACTTTCTTTCCTAAGAGAATTTGTAATTCTGCTAAATATTTTTCTTTCAATAATGGTTTGTCAGAGTTTTCTTTAAGCTTTAGACAAGTATTCTTATATTTCTGAAAATCATTAAGTTTCTTATTTTTAAAATTTGAAAGAATTTTAATACTCTTATCTTTTAAACAAGAATGATCTTCTATAAAATGTAAAGAATTTTTTTGAATTAACCTGGAAATGGCATCTTGTTATAAGTTGACTACTTTAATTAATATAGAGAAATCTTCTTCATTACTTTTTATAGCATCAAGTATTTCTTCATGTTTTTGATCTGTGAGATAATAGTCCCACCAATCTTTTAACTGACCGGAAAATCCTGCTATAAGGATTTCTGCTATAGCTCTATCTTGTATTCTACTTTTGGTTTTATAAGTACTCGCAGCCATTGTCATTTGTTGTAAAACACTTAAGACTTCATATTCTTATTTACCATCAATAATCCAATCATAAACAAAAGAGGTATTAAAATGTAATTGGAAACATAACTTATCTATTCTTATATCTAGGGAAGGGATACTTTGGTGTTGTTCCTTCCAAACAGTCTTACTTATTTTATTAGTTGATTTTTGGAATTGTTTGAACTTTATCTTAGAATCTTGACTTAATATATTTAGTTTATTGGACGTAGAGATGGGAGTATCTGGGGCTATTAGGTTACTAGAACTGCTAAGCATAAATCCCACCTTACTAATTTGATCTTGGATAGTTTTGATAAATCCAGTTTTATTATCTTGTATGTCAGTCTTTGACGCTTTTACTGGACACTTGATAGGGTTTGAAAACTGGATTTTTGTACTTCATATTTGAAGGAGAATAATCAATTGATACAACTGTTTGATTTTGAAAATATTTCTCTATTCTATCTAGTTGTTTTCCTAAAGAGTTTAAATGAATATTAGTGTAATTATTTTGATCGATTAATACTCTTAGAGTTTTATCACAATCATTAGCATTTTTTAGAGGAATTGCATCTACCTGAATTCCTTGGAAAGACTTTACTCTAATTCCTTGGAAAGGTGGATGGTTAGTGATAGGGCGAGGGTGACCGACCTGGTGTGGGTAGACCTATTTTGGGCTAAATAGGCTGATTGATGATTATGTCCAGACCTGGACCCGACCTCCTTACCCAGGGAGATCAAATAGATCTCCTCAATGAGAGGAGATGCGTTGAGCCGGTTTATTAGCTAAAATCTCAGAGAAATTGCCTCAGAAGTAGTTCAGGATGAGCCAGAAGCTACACGCCCGATCCGAGCAAAACATAAATTGCCTCTAGTGAAAGACCTGGTTGGGTCTTTTGGTGGCAAGAGCTGGCCATGGTTAGAGAAGGAACTGGTCAGTTCAGGCATCACGACCACTAATAAGAAAGGGTAACCCGCGAGTCAGGACAGACCTGTTTTCTTATGAACACCAAGGGGACAGGTGGGACCACTTGTCAGAATTAGTTGTGTAACCATCCCTAATTCCCGCCATGTGCCCTGAGATCTCGGCTAGGGTCCCCACCAGGGAGAAAACTATAAATATCTCAGCCTTGAGGCTGAGAGAGGTATGTCATTCTTTTGAGTATTCCTTCTTCTTTTCCTGGAAAACACCTTAAACGCTTACTGACTTAAGCATCGGAGAGGTTTCCACCAGAAAACCACCAATGGTCCTTTTTAACACGTTTTTGTGGTGCAGGTCAAGAAGAAACAGTTGTTTCAGGCCATATCATATTTTGGGCTTGAACAATTGGCGCCGTCTGTGGGAAATCCGGGCTAAGACGTGAGCTCCTTTTCCATGGCTTCTGGAGGGTTACGAATAAACTTAGTGGGGGAACTTGGTTAAACCCCCATCTTTGCCGCACCGTGGGGTATGCCACGATCGGCAGAGATGCCCCAGGCAAGGCCTGATGGAGCTGAGCCATCAGCGGGGGCTACAACAGGTTCCGCTCCATCCTCCTCCAGCGGACCAACGCCTATTGCTGGTGGTCTGCTGAATGACGCTTTGCTAAGACAGTTGTTGGAGTTAATTGGCAAGGCTGTAGAGGCGGCAGTTGAGAAAAAATTTACTGAGGTTTCGACACCACCGCTTGGTGCGCGGTCAGATCGGATGATCCCGCTTGCAGAAACTGAGCCACCGTGCAACCAGCACGTGGATCGGACTCCTCTCCAGGATAGGGAAGAGCTTCTCTCCACTTCCGATGGTGAAATTTTAAGCCAGGTCAATCCTGGTCTGGCTGAGCTGATGCAGAGTTTGAAAAAAGAGGTGCGGGAATTCAAGAAAAAGCTGACGAGTACCGGTACAGTGCCAGTGCGGCGGGGTACTCCATTCACAGAGGAGGTCATGCGTGACGACATGCCGGCTTCATATCGCTCCCTAGGCTTCGAGTACAATAGGATCACGGATCCAGGGGACCATCTCAGTCGCTTCGAGATCGCGGCAGCTGTGCATAAATTTTTGGACGCTATTATGTGCCGAGTCTTCCCAATGACTTTTACCAAGTCAGCACAGCTCTGGTTTATCTATCAGCAACTTCGACGAATTCAGCTCGGCCTTCCTGTACCAATTTACGAGCTGCACGAAGTACCAAAAAATGCCGCTCGAGTTGTTCAGTTTGAAACATAAAGAGAACGAGAGCTTACGTGCCTATATTAATAGGTTTACCACGGATAAGCTGGAGGTGCCCTCTGCGTCGGAAGAGCTGTTGGTAAATGCTCTGGCACAGGGTCTGCGGAGGGGTGAATTTTTCCAATCACTAGTTGTCAAACCAGCCCTGAAGTTTGGGGAGCTCCTTGAACGAGCTGAGAAGTATATTCACCTAAAAGAGGCTTTGAAGATCAAGGACGAGGGAGAAAAGAAGAGAGACAGATATGATCGTGAAGAAAGGGGATCTGTGAAAAATCTAAGGCCAGACTTGTCTGGGGGGAGGCCTCGCTTTGACAGGTATACCCCTTTGGCAACTCCACAGGGTGAGATTCTGCAGGCAATCGAGAAGCACCCAGACCTGAAGTGGCCCAAGACCTACTCGTAGAGGCCCAGGAAGGAAAGGTCTGACCGCTTCTGCCGTTTTCATAACGAATATGGAAAAGATACTGATCAGTGCACCCATCTGAAAGATGAGTTGGAAAGGATGGTCCAGGCAGGCAACCTAAATGAGTTCGTCCGCATGAGGAGAGAAGAAGCCAGGTCTGGCAGTAAGAGTTATGACCGGTCTCAGCAGGGCAAGGGAGATCAGGATAGAGTGCGAACTGGAGGAAGAAGAACTGACCAAGCTCAGGTCATCCATGTAGAAATACAAATGATTACAGGTGGAGAGCTTGACGAGCACTCCAAGCGAACCCAGCATAATTATGTCAGAGCTGCCAAAGACCTGGTCAGGATGTCTCGAGAGGTTGGACAATTAGCGTCTGCACCAAATATCTGCTTTGATTAGGAGGATTGCGACAGCATCCTGGCTCCGCACATGGATGCTTTAGTCATAACATCCACTATTGCTAATTACAACGTCCGGAGAATTTTTATGGATACTGGGAGTTCTGCCGACATTTTATTTTACGATTTTTTGCGACAGCTGAAACTGGATGTAGAGTTGGAAGAGGTGAAAACTTCTCTGGTGGGGTTTGCTGGGGGAGCCCTGAAACCCTTGGGCGCGGTAAGGCTCCTGGTGATGTTAGGAGAAGAACCGTACAGAGTAACCTGAACGGTGCGTTTCTTTGTGGTGGATGCCCCGTCTTCATATAATGTGATGCTCGGTCGGTCGTCCCTAAGCCAGTTCCAGGCCGTCATATCGGTTTTTCAGTTGAAGATGAAGTTCCCGGTGGAGGATGGAACAGGAGAGGTCAGAGGTGACCAATACGGTTCACGACAGACATACGTGGAGTGTATTAAGAGAAATGCTGAGGATGAAAGACAGAGCAAAAGGGCTAGAGTGGAGCCACCAAAATAGATCTGGCTAGTAGGGAGGAAGGACTGATGATGGTCGAGATAATCCCAGGGGATGAGAGCCGGGTCCTTCGCGTAGGAACGACTCTCAGTCCAGAAGTTCTGATAGACCTGGTCGCGCTGTTGAGAGACAGTTCTGATATGTTTACCTGGTCTCCTCAAGACCTAGTAGGGATAGACCCAGAGGTGGCAGAGCATTGCCTCAACATCAGCTCTGACGCGAAACCGGTTAAACAGAAGAAGCGCAATTTTGGGCCTGAGAAGGAAGCCGTCATTGAAGCCAAAGTGGAAAAGTTGTTGAGGGCTAAGTATATCCAGGAGATACAATTTCCTGAATGGCTTTCCAACTCTGTCCTGGTTCCCAAGACCCAGGATGACTGGCGTATGTGTATCGACTTTCGGGACCTCAATCGTGCTTGCCCGAAAGACCACTACCCCTTGCCGAGAATTGACCATCTCGTCGATTCCACCTCTGGATGTGAGCTCTTGAGCATGATGGATGCCTCGCAAGGCTATCACCAGATCAGATTGGCTGAGGAGGATTGGAAGCGAGTTAGTTTTATAACCCCAAAGAAAACATATTGCTATGTGGTGATGCCATTTGGTCTTAAGAACACGGGGGGTACATACCACAGGCTAGTGGATAAAATGTTTAAGGAGCAATTAGGGCGGAACATGGAGGTATATGTGGATGACATGTTAGTGAAGAGCAACAAAGCAACCTCGCATGTGGAAGACCTGAGAGAAACGTTTGCTACCTTGAGAAGGTATAAAATGAAGCTCAACCCCAAGAAGTGCATGTTTGGGGTAAGAGCTGGGAGATTTTTGGGGTATATGGTGACCGAAAGGGGCATTGAAGCAAATCCTGAAAAGGTCAGAGCGATCATGGGAATGCAAGCGCCTAGAAATGTGAAGGAATTGCAATTCTTGGCGGGACGGATTAATGCCCTAAGTCGGTTCTTATCCAGATCTGCAGAGAAGAGCTTACCTTTCTTCCAGGCCTTGCAGAAGAAACCAAAATTTCAATGGAGCGACGAGTGTGAAGAGGCATTCAGGTTGTTGAAAGAACACTTGGCTGGCATGACCTTGCTCACGAAACCCGTTCAAGGAGAACCCCTGATCTTATATTTATCCGTAGGATAGCAGGCGATTAGCTCTGTCTTGATCAGAGAGGAATGTAAAATACAGAGACCGGTCTACTTCTGGAGCAAGGTCTTGCATGCGACGAAGGTCAGGTATGTGGAGGTAGAGAAGGCGGCGCTAGCCCTGGTCGGAACTGCTCATAAACTGCTGCTGTACTTCCTTTCTCATAGAATAATTGTGCGAACTAACCTTCCATTGAAATTCATAATGGACAAACCAGAAGCATCTGGGAGGCTAGTCAAATGGATAATAGAAATTAGCGAATTCGAGGTTACATTCGAAGCTAGAACAACAATCAAGGCTCAAGCCTTAGTTGATTTTATGCAAGAAATGACCGGTCCCCCTGGTGAGCTGAGGGAATGGACCATTTTTACGGATGGCTCAGTCTGTAACCAGGGTTGTGGGGTTGGGATTGTCTTGATAGACCCAGCAGGCGTGTCCACTGAGTTTTCTGTGCGCCTGAATCATGCATTTTCCAATAACGCCACTGAGTATGAGGCCCTCTTGAGGGGAATCCAAATGGCGAAAGACCTGGGCGCAGAGATGGTGTGTGCTAAGGTTGATTCCCAGTTGGTTTGAAAGAAGATAAGTGGTGAATTTGAAACCAGGGAGGAGAACATGCAAAAATATCTGGCTAAATTCAGAGAGCTGGTTAGGGATATGAAGGGCTGCACGGTACTTCAGTTTTCTCAGGAGGAGAATGATAGAGCTGATTATTTAGTGAGGATAGCTAGCTCAACCACAGATTGTAAAGAAAGGACAATAACGTTGCTTAGGGCGGACGCAGAGTTTGGCGCAGAACAGATCTGTTCGATAAATGAAGTTGACGATTGGCGCTCCCCTATCATGGCTTATTTAGGAAATGAGGAACTTCCAGAAGACAGAAGATAAAGAGCTAAGGTGAGGATCAGATCTGCTCGTTTCTGCTTGGTTAGAGGAGTTCTATTTCGGCATGGGTTTGGAAGACCTTTATTACGATGCCTGAGCTTGGAAAAAGGTGCCCACGTCCTTAGAGAAATTCACGAAGGCTGTTGTGTCAATCACATGGGGGCCAGAGCTCTGGCTAGAAAGTATTGAGAGCTGGTTACTTTTGGCCTTCATTGAGAAGAGAAGCTGAAGCGTTCGTAAAAAAGTGTGAAAAGTGTCAGAAGATGGCGCCTCTGATTCACCAGCCAGCGGAAGAACTGTTGACAATGAGCTCCCCTTGCCCTTTCGCGAAATGGGGGATTGACCTGGTAGGTCCGTTCCCGATGGCCCCAGCCCAGAAAAGATTCTTAATTGTAGCCATAGACTATTTTAGCAAGTGGGTAGAGGCGGAAGCTCTGGCAAAGATAACGGAAGAGGCGGTGATGGGATTCATCTGGAAGAATATTGTCTGTCGCTTTGGCGTGCCAAGGGTGATGATATCGGACAATGGAACCCAATTCATGGGAGCCAAAATCAAGGCTTGGTGTGCCAAGATGAAAATCCAACAACATTTCACGTCTGTGTACCATCCGCAAGCGAATGGTAAGGTCGAAGTGACTAATCGCATTCTTGTCCAAGGGCTTAAGTCACGATTGGAAAGATCTGGGGGGAAATGGGTGGAAGAACTCAGTGCGGCACTCTGGGCGTATCGCACAAACCCTAAGGAGAGCACGGGTGAAACCCCCTTTAGCCTCGTGTATGGCATGGATTTTGTGGTTCCTGCAGATATAAGCTTGGAAACTCACCGAGTACAGAATTACGATCAAACCCATAACGAAGCACTGATCCAAGAAACTTTAGACTTAATTGATGAGAAGAGAGACCAAGCAACGGTGAGGATGGCACATGTGCGAGGACGAATCAGAGCGGCCTACAATAAAACAGTTCGAGAAAGACGCTTTCAAGTGGGAGACCTGATTCTTAAAAGAGCCGATTTGGGGCAGGCCAAAGGAAAGTTAGATGCTGTGTGGCAGGACCCCTCCGAATTACCCAAGTTCTAGCTGGAGGAGCTTATAGGCTGGAAGAACTGGATGGGACACCAATTCCCCATGCTTGGAATATCGCTAATTTACGAAAATTTTACACATGATTATATTTTTTTGACTTTTATTTATTTGGGTGAATAAAATTGTAGGTTTTTTTTTCATTGTGCATCAAGTGCTTGAGTACGTATAAGCCAGGATTGGCTAACGGCGGCTGCCCATGATTTTCCTGACCTGATTGTCAGTATAAGCCAGGATTGGCTAACGGCGGCTGCCCATGATTTTCCTCACCTGATTATCAGTGTAAGCCAGGATTGGATAAGGGCGGCTGCCAATGATTTTCCTGACTTGATTGCGAGTATAAGCTAGGATTGGCTAAGGGCGGCTGCCCATGATTTTCCTGACCTAATTGTCAGTTTAAGCCAAGATTGGCTAAAGGCCTATACCCCAATTTACCTGACCAGATTGTCAGTATAAGCTTGGACTAGCCAGAAGATGGTGCCTCGATCTCGACGTTAAAAAAAAAAATGCCAGACAATCCATGAAAATTTCTGCTATCGTTAATACCTGACCTGTCTATCGGCTAGACGAAAACACTGCCTTGACTAAAGAATGAAAGCTTAAGAGGTAAGTTCTGAATTACTAATGCTAGTATAAACATAAGTTGAATGATTAAGAATGAAACCGATTGAAAGGTTATTCGAGCAAAAATGAGAAAACACGTAAGATAAGAAAAGGAAATTCATATATTTCATTAACTTCTGGAGCATACAAAAAGCGGGTTGCACACACCTTCTGGGAAGGTTGGCAACTTTGATTACAAAACATTGAAGGAAATAAAAGAGATAAAACCCAGGCATTTATCTAGGCGGAGACCTCCGATTTGAGGCCAGAGCTCGACGAACACGCCAAAGGTCACGCTCCGTCTCATGAAAGCGGCGGCGATATTTATCAGACTGCCCGGCAAGAGCATGAGCCTCACCGGCGATGACGGTCAGGCGATTTACCGACTCGGCCAGATCCACTTTCTCTTCTTGTAGTTGGCGATTGACTTGTCGAAGTTCAACCCATTCTCTTTTATAGTGATGCTTCTTTTGCCTCTTTCTCTCCAAAAGGCGATAAAGAGAGCCGATTTTTTCCTTTAGCAAGACCAATTGATCGGAAAGTTTGAGTTTCTCCACAACCAGGGAGATGTTCTTCCTCTTCACGGTATTGAATTCTTCAAGCAAAGGAGAAGAAGCCATTTTTAGAGGAATGATGGAGAAATGAAGCATGCATACACGTATTTATAAAGAGGACAAACGCGGGTCAGAGAATAAAAGTACTAGGGTTTCCGGAAAGCCAGGAAACCCTAGAAATCCAAAGGTTGCAACAAGACAAAACATCAATTATCATTAGACAGAAAAGATTCAAGTACATATTTTACATCAGGAAAGGACAATAGGCAGACCAGCCACATAGGCTAAAACAAACAGGTCTGTCAAGAAAAACAAAGCAGAAAGGCCTAAGTCTCTGCATCTAACTCCTGTGCCAATTGATCGACTACATCTCCGGTCAATGCCCCAGGGGAAGCCCCGCCTGGCAGCTCCCCCAAATCTCCAAAGGTGGGGGAGGGAGTAGAAGTGGTCAGGGCTAGCGACAGATCAGGATTTGGTGGAGCTGGCTCTGATGAGGCTGGGGGAGTAGTAAAATCAGCGAAGATGAGTGCAGCCAGCTCAGGAGTGTCAAGACTATGAAGGCGGTCCAGCTCTGGCAAGTAGCTAAACGACTTTGGCTCTGGAGGCGGTTTAAGAACTTCAGCTAGATCGAAGGGGACGTTCGGATTTTCTTGGGCCCATTTCGCCTGGGCATCCAAAGCCAAATGGAAGTATACTTCAGCTTCCGGAGCTAATAGTCGGTATAACTGCTCCGACCCCAAGAATGCCCGCTGAAGATAGTTCCGGGTGATCTGGACCAGCCTTAAGCCCTCTTAAGAGTTCAGAAACTCCTTTCCCCAGGTCTCGCGAGCCTTGGACACCGTCTCGTCCGCCAGGCTCCGAGCCTCAACCAGGGCCTCGTTCCTCACCTCTTCCCAAGCTACCTCCAGATCTGTATTCATCAGGGCCCCCTAGCCCAAGCCACTAGAATGGACCTCTTGGCTGCCGCCTGAAAGAAGGATGACACTTAGTGAAAGGAAGTAAAAAATGGAAATGATAAGGCTAAGGGAAGAAAAATTACCCTGGCCTCATCTTGACAAAGTGACTCTATCAGATCTGAATCGGACCACTTTTCCAGAGTTGTCTTGTCCGCCGTAGGGCACTAACCCTGGATGAATTGAATGGCCAACTGACCTGAGCAATTCAAAACCGATTTGTTGAACCAGGTATCATTGGGAGGTCGATATCCTAGTTCCTAGACCTGAAGATCCTCCTGATGCAATTCGGGGCCTCTTGGAGGAGCGCCCGACACGCTCTGCTTTTACTGGAGGGGGTACGACTTGCACGTCGGGTTCGGAGATGGCGGGGGCGCTGCCTGACCCGCTAGCCCCACCTCGACGGGGCTCCGGTACATGGGGTTGTGACCCTGACCCTGTGGGGTTCCCTCCCTGACGCTCCTCCATGATCTTGCACATCATCTCTTCTGAAAAAGTGGAAGACAGACCAGGTCGTAAGTTAGTGCTGGAACATTAAGTCGTAAAAAAGAAAAAAAACTACAATTGTCTATCCTTTACCAATTTTGAGAGGCAAGTAGTCATTCTCTGGTTCGGAATGAAAAAAGTCAATAGTGGAAGAGGTGAGGAGTTCTGAGACGGGGAAGGTGTGTGCGTTTAGGGATGAGATTATTTTTTGTATACGGACAGGCCAAGGTCTGTTGGGGAGGGAGTTCGTCAAGAGAGCGAGGAGGAAAGCCCCATTCTCCCAAACATTAGATGAAGAAACTTATTTTATGCCAGGCCTTGTGGGAGGAAGGGAAGCCCGTGAGAAAACGAACCCCAGACCGGGCGCAAAGATAGAAGCACCCATGTGATGAACTCTTAATCTGGAAGAGCTGGTAAAAGGTGTGGGCTTTGGGAACTAGGCCTACATACCTCATTGCAAAGCTATAACATATTATGGCCTTAAAAGAATTGGGAACTAGCTGGTGGACTGGGACCCTGTATAGGCGGGAAATTTCTAGGATTATGGGGTGCACTGGCAGGCGTAAGCCCGCCTGAAATTGGTCTAAGTAAAAGGCAAGGAAACTTTCCGACGCCTGATAAACCATCACGCCGCCGCGGGGAGCCAACAACTCATAACATGTCAGAATTTGATATTTATGGCGTAGGTTGTCCACCGTGCTATCACTAAGGATACTACATACATAAGGCCGGCCCGGGAGGTATGGGGGAAATTCAAAAGAGGCCGACGGCGAGGTGGCCTCTGGCATTGCGGGAGACGCCGCCGTTGCAAGGGGGATAGCCGAGGAGGAAAGGGATGGAGTGCTAGAGTAATCACCGGTAGAAGAATTATTAGAAGAAGAATCATCGGAGGAAGGAAGTTGGGCCGGAAAACCAGCGGATAATGAAGGGGATGATTGTGCCATAAGTGGATAACTACTAAAAAGATTGAGGAGATACCTGGTGATTGGAGGAGATCGGAAAACTTGAGTTTTGGTGTTAAGTCGCCGGAGAGGGAGAAAGCAGAGAGCGAGAATCTTTTTGTGAAAGCCGAAATTTGAAAAAGTGAGGGTAATGAGGAAATAGAGGTGAATATAAGGAAAAGGGTGTTTTCAAAAAACAAAAATCGAGAGAAAATGGGGATTTTGATGAGATATGTGCATTTAATGAGTGTGTCAGATGCACAGTACCCTAATCAAGGGGCTTGAACCTTAGTCGCCAAGGGAATCACTAGCTGTACAGTACCCCAAGCAATGGGCTGGAATCCCACTCGCCAGGTACGTTACTGAACTGCGGGAGGTACGGCATCCGAAGAAGCGTGTAAGATGTGGTAACCGCCTTGGGAGGTGAACCCTCGCTAAAAGGCTAATGATTAAGCAGATATCTCGGGATTCATACCAGTACAAGAAGTACAAAAGGAAGTGGGACCGACCTGCATGAAGACGGAAATAAATGCTTTAACAGATCTACCCTCACTAAATTGGGGGGAGGAGTTGATAGGGCGAGGGTGCCCGACCTGGTGTGGGTAGACCTATTTTGGGCTAAATAGGCTGATTGATGATTCTGTCAAGACCTGGACCTGACCTCCTTGCCCAGGGAGATCAAATAGATCTCCCCCCTGAGAGGAGATGCGTTGAGTCGGTTTATTAGCTAAAATCTCAGAGAAACTGCCTCAGAAGTAGTTCAGGATGAGCCAGAAGCTACACGCCTGATCCGAGCAAACATAAATTGCCTCCATTGAAAGACCTTGTTGGGTCTTTTGGTGGCAAGAGCTGGCCATGGTTAGAGAAGGAACTGGTCAGTTCAGGCATCACGACCACTGATAAGAAAGGGTAACCCGCGGGTCAGGACAGACCTATTTTCTGATGAACACCAAGGGGACAGGTGGGACCACTTGTCAGAATTAGTTGTGTAACCATCCCTGATTCCCGCCATGTGCCCCTGAGATCCCGGCTAGGTTCCCCACCAGGGAGAAAACTATAAATATCTCAGCCTTGAGGCTGAGAGAGGTATGTCATTCTTTTGAGTATTCCTTCTTCTTTTCCTGGAAAACACCTCAAACGCTTACTGACTTAAGCATCGGAGAGGTTTCACCCGGAAAACCACCGATGGTCCTTTCTAACTCGTTTTTGTGGTGCAGGTGGAGAAGAAACAGTTGTTTCAGGTCATATCATATTTTGGGCTGAAATAGTTAGATTGAATCTTTTTAGATCCATTGATCGGTTCCCACTCAGGTATTTTATTTCGAAAATTAATAGGATTTGCGTTTTTTAAAAGGATATTTTATAAAATTTTCAGAAGCATATGTTTCAAACCAATCAAAAAACAAAATATGAATCTTATTATCTTTTAAAAACTTATAGAAAGTTTCTTTAATACTTTGTCCCAGTGGGCGACCCGAGACTAGCAGGGGGAATAGGAAATAGAGAAGAAGATCTAATATAGATCTAGTTGATAAATCAGATATCAAATATAGAAGACAAAAGCATTGGAACGAAGATGGTTAGTAGTTAGATAAATTATGGGGTCTGAACCACCATATAAAAACGAAATAATTAAATAAGTTATGGGGTTTTTAAACCACCACATAAAATAAATTACGAAAATTAAAGTTATGGGGTAGAGCCAACCATACGAACAAGAAATTAAATTGCAGAAATTTAAAGTGCGGAATTTAAATTAATATAAGTGGTAGAACCGACCATATATTAGTTTATATATATATATATATATTATATATATATATATATATATTTAAATATATATATATATATATATATATATATATATATATATATATAGTTATGGGGAAGTTAAGCCTACCATATAATTATAAGAGAGGAATTTAAATAGTATGGGGAGATTAAACCAACCATACAAGACGAAATTTAAATGCGGAATTTAAATACTTTTAATCATATATATATCGGCTTAGTTAACGGCGGTAGTCCGCCAGAGGTCAAGCAATATATATATAACTATGGGGCATATGATCCCATAAACAAAATTAAAAATGGAATTTTAAGAGCATAACGGTACAAAACAAACCTTTATTAATGTAGAACTTGGATTACACAAACAATATTCACGTCTCAAGAGTGTTGTGAAGATCTTTAATTAAGCTAACATCTACTTAGTATTTAGTGGTGTTTAAGTGCTTGAATATCAAGCTTCTATGGTGGGAAGAAGGTGGAGTTTGAAGTGAAAGGAGAGAAGAAGTGGAGGAAAGTTGATGGGAGAGAAAGGAGAGAAAATGGGGAATGGGAGAAAGTTTTTGTTTTTGGTTGTCCTAAGCTTTTTTTTTGGAAATCAAATCTTGGTTGTTTTATATAGAGGTGGCTGAGGTATTTTGGGTATTTTCGAAGTGAAGTGAAGGGGTATTTTTATCTTTTTCATGAAGGGTATTTTGGTTATTTTCTTTTTTTTTTTAATACTATTACAGTACAAAATAATTTTTTGAACACTTATTCTATGTCTTCTTCTTCAAATTCCTAAACTATTAGAGTACAAAATAAAATTACAAATTTTTCTAAAAGTTATTACAAGAACATGAAATAAATATTACTAGTCTAAAATTTCGAAGTCTTCATCTGTTTCATGTTCGATTTCTCTTATGATGTAGGAAATTTGTTCCATGGCATTTTCATCTTCATTGTATTTGTACAAATCTACATATCCTTCGCAACGAGTATTTGTATTTATTGGAATATAGAATGGTCCATTGCTCAATGGGTCTTGTATTCTGTTTTCTTTCACATATATCTTATATATGTGATTTTGATATATAAGATAGCATTGCCCTTGCTATTTTGCAATCTTGTTTTTTCATCTAGGTCATCCTCTATCATTTTGGATTTCTATTTATCTATTTGTTGTCGTCTGCTACTTGTACATTTTTGTTAGTATTTGTTGTTGTAAGGAAGAATTGTATTTGTTCGGCCTCCTACTTCGTATTCGAGGAATATGACATGTTTTGCTGGCTCGAATTTATGTCCAATCCATTCAGGAGAAACGGATTGTATATATGCTCTAACCCATACTTCCTGTGGATAGAATTTTATTTCGAATTTGGACTGATATTTTTCCACAACCATTTTAAGCTTTTCTCCTAAGCTTCTCTCTTGCAGGAGCCTTTTATCAGTTCGAAATAATATTTATTGGACTAATCCATAATCTAAGAGTGTTTGGATAGTATGACGTCCCTATGAGTATTTTATCCCTTTGGGATGGACAGTTTGAAATGTTTTGAGATCAATATTGCACCTTGGTATTTTGTATACAAGTGTGAAATTGAAGTATAATCTTGAGCAGTCTCCATAGCACCCATCTCTATTATGGTAGAAAGACTCGCTGATGCCTAACCCGCTCCTTAAATCTTTTCTTTTTGTGAAGATTTCTTGCAGAAATTAATGGATTTATTCTTCTCTTTCTTCGAAATCATTTTTGGACTTTTGGAATATGAGTTGCCTAATCTCGAATGGCAAGATTTTTATTTGTTGTTGTGGGAAAAAGAAGGTTCTTACTGGGTCGAGCGGGGAATTTGGTTCAAGAAAGGATTTTGGTTCTAGTGGAATTTGGTTCTTACTTTTTTCTTCTGTAAGAAGGTTTTTTGTTTCTCTCAACTTTTTTAAAAGAATTTCATTTTTCATTTCTAACCTTCTTTTGTCAATTAAAAGATAATACTTTTCAGCATCAAGTTTTGATGGACCAAGATTGGTATAGTTTTGTAAATCAATCTTACAACCAAAATCAATAGTGAAATAAGTTGGGAAAGTTTTGTAAGCATAATCCAGTGCTTCATTGAGTTCATAAAACCCATAGTAAACTGGATTTAGAATATTAATATAATTTCTTACATTTTCCCATCCTTTGAAAACTACTATTTCTTGACCGTGGATTATCACGAAATACTGAAACTTGGATTTATTCAAAAAATACCACTCTAGAGCGTTTAAACTCCTGAGTAGCTGACCATTATCATTTTGATTATGGAAAAGATTGCCTAGCAGTATTTGGTGATCATTTGCAAGTTTATTACCTTGTGAGCTCCGGAAAGGATAATTACTCCGATTGAGTATTACATTTCCAAATTGGTAGTGGGTGAAGTCCATCTGCATTTTCAACACATCGTTAGTAATATCGAAATAATTTGTATTTTGTAAAGGAATATTATTTGTATAAATATTCTTTATATGATTATTTATTGTTTTTGAAACTGAAAATCGTTTGTTTAAAGGGGTTTTATCAAAACTGAATAATAATTTTTATCAAATATTTTCCTGGAAAATATTTAGGGATTTTATTAGTATTTTGTTTTTGAAAACTTTTGTTCCTTTTGTTAAGAATTTTAAAATAATAACTATTTTTCAAAGTGTTTGGTGGTGTAAAATTCCCAATTTCTATCTTGTCAAAACAACTTAAAGGAATATCATGATATTACTTTTGTAAATGTGGGTACTTGATGTTCCCAATAATACCCATATGGTGCTCTTTTTTAGTCAGAATACTAATGTGTTTTTCTGACTCAGCACTAGTTTTAGAATCAAGCAAGTCATCATGTTGTAGTAGAGCACTGTCAGAAGAAGGCCTTGGTTACGAGTCAGATCTACAATTAGTCTCAAAACAATCAGCAAATAAATTAGAAATTTTATGTGTAATTTCTTTACCTGATTGTTGCTCGTGAAGCTTGTAGTACTCTGTAGTATGACTTGTCTTATGATATTTTGAATACTCATTATTTTTATGCCATTTTTTATTAGAATATTTTTGTTTTGGTTTTCTGTAATATTTTTTTCTAGAATGTTTCTTTTTGTCGAATGTATTTTGCTCTGTAGGTTTTTTGTAACTTCTCAGGTATTTTGAAGGATATTTATTAGGGTCTATATTAAATTGTTGACGAAAAGTTCTTAATTTCAATTTTTCTAATTCCCATTTGAGACGTTTTTTGAGTTTTAAATCATGACATATTTTTAATTCTTCATATTGGGCAATACTAACTAATTGACCATAAGTAATATTATTATAAGGTATTACCTGTTTAACACTGACAAACGGGAAATTATATGCTAATTGACGATTTAATTCCGCTGATTTTATGTGCTTAATATCATCGTATATGCTTATTTCTCGTATAATTGTTATTATGAGCAATCAAGCACCAATCGTATATTTCTTCTCTATTTTGCAATATTTGGTGATATATTTATCGAAGGATGTCTCTCAAGGAAGTAGAGAAACGAGGATCGATGAATCGACGAGAGAAAAATCAAGAATCAGGATATTGCGTCGATGACGCGTCGATGCCGAGGATGGTTCGCATCAGTCGACGCAATGTGCGGAGGGACGCCGAAGGCTGGCTCGCGTCAGTCGACGCCACATCGACGCTATGTCGACGCCCATGTTCTGAAGCATCGATGTCGACGCCCATGAGTCGACGCTCTGTCGACGCCCATGCTCTGAAGCGTCGATGTCGCGACACCCATGAGTCGACGCTCTATCGACGCCCATGCTCTGAAGCGTCGATGTCGACGCCCATGAGTCGACGCTCCATCGACGCTCATGCTCTGAAGCGTCGACGTCGACACACGCTGGACGACGCACGCTGGATGACGCAGGCAGGTGATTCGCGTCGACGCCGAGGGCTGGTTCGCGTCAGTCGACGCTCCGTCAACGCCGACTCGGCAGAATTATTTTAGGGCGAATCTTGGGCGGCAAGAAAGAGGAATTCTATATAAACCCCGACCCTATTTCGTCCTAGAGGCATAATATAACATATCCTAGGGTTTTAAGGATGTCCGAAGAGGTTCCAACTCGTTCCAAGTCATCCAAACGCAAGGGAACTTGAAGATTGACGTTCCAAGACGCAAGATTCAAGTCCAACACATCGTCTCCCCTATTTTATCAAGGATTATGTTTGTTTATCTAAACCTTTTATTTTATTTTATTAACTCCATGAGTGAGTAAACTTATTATCTAGTTCTAGGGATGTTGAAACCCTCGTGAAACTATGTTTAATTGATTTATGCAATATTGTTTTTCATTCGTCATATGCGATTGTTTGTGTTGTTCTATTTTCAACTTATGATTGCTTAATTCTTAATTTGGCTTGATCACCTAGATTAGGGATTGGTTATCTATTGCTAGAAATAGGATTGCTTCCGGTGTAATTGTCGTAATTACTATTTCTCTGAAGCAACTAATGATTGTAAATCGTTAGGGACAACACAACATAGGTTGAATGAACCGAGCTTATGCGTTTGTTACCTAGATTAATCTATTTGCCTAATTATTAATGTTGTTGTTGGGTTGAACCTAGAGAGCTTATTCTAGGTTATTCAATAATTAGACTCAATTAAAAAGCTTATTTTAATTGAGTACACAGTAAGGGTAAATTCGAGTAGCAGAGCTTATTGCTACTTAGGGTTTTTAATCGCATGTGATGAATGGATTACGAAGTTGTGGTTGGTTAAATGGGTGAATCGAGGGTGGAAACTGAACTAGAACTAGGCCTTTATTATTATTGAATTCTTTTTTCATTGTTCTTCTACTAGTTTAATTGCTCGTTTATTTTATTAGTTGAATTAATTCATAATTCCTTACCCCAATCATTTATTTAAATAAAATACGAATCATCACAATTTAACCACACTCCTCGTGAGTTCGACCCTTACTTATCGCTAATACTAGTTAGTGGAGAGAAGCTGAGGAAAATAAATATTTAAATTTGATGCTTGACGACGGGCGGTCAAATTTTGGCGCCGTTGCCGGGGAGTGACGCGTTAAAATTATGATTTTTAGTATTTTAGTATTTTATTTTATTTTATTTTATTTTTAATTTTGTTTAAACGAGTTGAACTCTTGTTGAGTGTTTTCTCAGGTGAATGAACTTGAGATCGTCCGGGAAGAAGAATTTYCATTATTATCCGGAAATCAACAAGAGAGGTCGTGAGTTAAAGAAGAAGAAGGAGGTTTCAAATTGGGAGCAGGTATTACCCAATTACATATKCGAGSATTCTTCGAGCGAGAGRGAGGAACGAGAAAGCGAGACGATGGCTGCTCAAGCGGAACGAACGTTGAAGGAGTTGGCAAATCCCGACCTTCCTCAACAACCATTGTGCATTACCTTTKCAACGGTGAACGATGCTACATTTGAGCTACGGTCCGGATTAATCCATCACCTACRTTTATTCCATGGACTCACTGGTGATGATCCGCACAAACACTTGAAAGAGTTCCATGTCATATGCACAAGCATGAAACCCGCTGGAGTCACGGACGAGCAAATCAAGCCAAGGGCATTCCCCTTTTCATTAAAAGACCTAGCCAAAGATTGGCTTTACTACTTACCCTCGGGATCCATCACTACGTGGGGGGCTATGGAGAAAACATTCTTGCAGAGGTACTTTCCCGCATCACGAGTGGCAAATCTTCAAAAAGACATTTGCTCGGCTAGGCAGGCGCAAGGAGAAACATTGCATGAGTACTGGGAACGATTCAAGAGGCTTGTTGCGAGTTGCCCTCAACACCAAATGGGCGAGCAACTTTTGATCTAATATTTCTATGAGGGATTGAGTCTCACTGATCGAAACATGATTGATGCTTCCAGTGGAGGCACTTTGATGGACAAGACACCGACGGCAGCAAAGGAACTAATATCAAACATGGCGGCCAATTCCCAACAATTCGGCAACCGAGATCCTTCATTGAAATCGGTAAACGAGATGGGTAATGATTCGTTGCAGGCCCATTTAATTGAATTGAAGTCCATGATAAGTGCGGGAGGAGCTCCAAAAATTCGACCATGCGGTTTTTGCGAAACTGTGGAGCACGTTACTGACGAATGCCCACACTTTTACTCAGCACGCGAGGCGCACGTGAATGCGTTACGTACCGGGAATGGGCAAGGGAGAAAATACAATTCGTACCCCAACACCTTCAATCCGAGATGGGGCAACCACCCTGGTTGTAGATGGAGGGATCAGCAAGGAAATATACAGCAAGGAAGTATACCTGGAAATCAAGATCAAGGACCCTGTCAAGCTCAACAAAGGGGGCAAAACTTCCCTAAGGAATACCAAACTCGACAACAAGGGGAAAACTCATCATCATCACTGGCAGAAATGGTGAAACTAATGGAAACAAATTCCGCTCAATTTCAACAAGATACCGCCAAATTTCAACAAGAGACCAAAGCATCCATAAAAAACTTGGAGATGCAAATGAGTCAAATGGTTGTGCACATAATGCAATTGGAAGCGCAAGGCAGCGGCCGAATGCCACCTCAAACCGAGGTAAATCCGAGGAATGTGAGCGCCATAACAACACGAAGTGGCAAGAAGGTGGAAGGACCGACCAACCCAGTGCTAGAGCCGGACAATGAAGACAAAATGTAGGAAGAAAACACGGAGCCAAAACATGCTGAAAAGGGTAACCCTAAACCTTCTAACAATTTTAATGACCCCGTTGTTTCTCCCCCAAGGACCGAGCCACTTCCATTTCCATCAAGAATCAAGCGCCAAGCTAAGGAAGACACGGAGAGGCAAATACGAGACGTTTTCAAAAAGGTGGAGATCACTATTCTACTTGCCGATGCGATCAAGCAAATTCATCGTTACGCCAAATTCCTCAAGGACTTATACACCAACAAGAGGAGGTTAAAGGGGGATGAAAGGTCCTAATGGGAGCAAACGTGTCGGCCGTATTCCAAAGGAGCTTGCCACAAAAGCGGAATGACCCGGGCATGTTTTTCATTCCATGCACGATTGGAGACATGCGAGTCGAGCGAGCCATGCTGGATTTGGGGGAATCAATAAATGTTATGCTACGCACCATTTTTGACTATTTGAAAGTTGGGCCATTGAAGAAAACTGGGGTGGTGATCCATAATTGTCAACGCACGGGGAACCTTTCACGGAGAAGTCCAATGCCCCGAGTGCCCATAATGGTTTGTGAAATTTTTGATGTCTGGGGCATCGACTTTATGGGCCCCTTTCCTAATTCTTTCAAGAATGTTTATATTCTGCTTGCGGTGGATTATGTCTCCAAGTGGGTGGAAGCGAAAGCCACCTCAACTAATGACTCGAAGGTTGTTGCACGTTTCATTAAATCTCGGATCTTCTCAAGGTTTGGGATCCCTCAAGCTATGATAAGCGATCATGGCACCCACTTTTGCAACAAAACGGTGGAGGCATTGCTCCGAAGATATGGTGTTGCTCATAGGCTTTCTACGGCCTATCATCCTCAAATAAATGGACAAGCCGAAACTTCAAACCGAGAAATCAAGTCCATATTGGAAAAGACCGTCAAAGCAAACCGTAAGGATTGAAGCATCAAGCTAAAGGATGCACTGTGGGCGTATCGCACGGAATTTAAAATGCCAATTGGGATGTCGCCGTATCGCCTCATCTTTGGGAAGCCATGTCACTTGTCGGTGGAGCTCCAACACAAGTCGTTTTGGGCCGTGCAGCAATGCAACTTTGATTTTGATGGAGTCCAGGCGCTAAGGAAGTTGCAACTACGAGAATTGGAGGAAATGCGGAATGAAGCGTTTGAAAATTCGCTAATTTATAAAGAGAAGATAAAAGCGTTTCATGACTTGAAGATTTCAAGGAATGAATTCGTAGTGGGCGAGAAAGTGCTACTTTTTCATTCTCGCCTTAAGCTATTTCACGGTAAGTTGCGTTCAAGGTGGGTTGGACCGTTTGTTGTCACTCACGTATTCCCGAATGGTGCAGTGGAGATTTTTAGCCCAAAGACGAACAAGACGTTCAAGGTGAATGGACACCAACTCAAACCGTATTATGAAGGGTTTCACTCTGTTGATGGGGAACGAATGGAGTTGGAAGCACCGCCTTTGACGTAATCAAGGGAATAAGTCGAGCCAACGACTTTAAATAAAATCGATTTTTAGGAGGCAACCCAACGTTTACTTGTTTGCTTTTCTATTCTTCTTATTTTTCTTTGCAGCGTGGGAAGCGATGTCTTATTTTTCAAAGGACCGAGTATCATGTTCAATAGGACCAAGACCCTCGACATTTCCCCGGGTGATTTCTTTTCCTACTCTTTCCCCATGATATTATGTAGGGGTGAGCAGAAATACTGGGTACCCGGTCCCAGACCCAGAACTGCTTAGGACCCGCCGGTTCCAGTCCCGGAATCGGACCCATTGGTACCGGTTCTGGTTCAAGATTCTTAGAACCGGTTGTAACCGGTTCCAGTTCTGGGTCCATACTTTTGAGACCCGGTACCCACTGGGTACCCGGTTGGACCGGTTCCGGGACTGGGTACCCGCTGGTACCGGTTCTTAAACTGGGTACCCGGTACCAGATCTTTAATATTTAATATATTTAAGTGTATTTTGAGGATTTTCTATGTATTTTGTTGATTTGTAATCTTTTATTATGAATAAGTTTGAAGACCTTGTATTGATTAATGTTGTGAACTTGTTATTATATTATGTATTTGTAGATTTATTTTCATGAAGTTTGATAATGTAATATTATCTAATTGATGTAGTAGGAAACTAAATTTTTTTCTATATTGTAGGCTTACTTTTGGTAAATAGAAGGAAGCTAATACTAATGTATTGTGCAATTTATTTTAGACAATACCACAATATAGTAGGGTGTTAATAACATGTAGTATGCATAGTTTAGCAAATTATTATTATAGAAAAAAAAATTCAAATAAAGACCGGGTACCCGGTTTCGAAACCGGTACCCACCGGGTCCGGGACCGGTTCCAAAAACTTTGGACCCGGCTAGTACCGGTTCCGGGACCGGTTCTCTTTTCTTGGACCCGGTTCCAACCGGTTCCGATTCTGGTTCCAAGGAAAATGGCTGGGTACCCGGTTCCGCTCACCCCTATTATTATGATGTGCTTATTCTTGTTTTACATTCGCTTGAGGACAAGCAATGTTTAAATTTGGGGGAGTGAGTTATTGTGGTTATATTGAGGATTTTTGTACTAAAAATTTGATAAATTTTAACAATTTTTGTGATAAACACCGGGGATTAAAAGGAAAAGATTAAGAGTACCTGCTTGAATTACCTGGATGAACTACGTTTCGGTTAAAATCTTTAGTCGTCATTTGATTTAAAGGTCAAAGGTACGCATGTTAGTGTTTTTGTGATTCATATGTGGGGCGTCAATTCTAGATTATTGCGTTATTGATATGTACTTGTGGTTGCCGCACTTAATATGAGTTTGTGTGGGGCCTTGAAGTTGGCGGTTGCGTGATGATATCTCGTTAGTAGAAACAGAATTCAAATAAAGTCCGGTTGGGGTATGCCGGCATGGTGAAAGTAGAAAATTGTAAAATCAAAAATAATTGAGGTGCCGAAACAGCTGCCTATCCGTATTTATCAAGTGCACTCGCTTACAAATTCCAATGAGAGAAGTCCAACGAAGATGCTAGTAGCTCAACAATTCATGCACATGCTCAAAGGCACATCACACTATCAAATTCTCAAAACATGGCGGAGGTGAACTCAATAATCACACACCCAATCAAGACAATCCTCCTATCCAGTGCCTTATCATCATTATGAAGTCAAGGATGGTAGTGCGGAGCTGTGGGCCTCAATTGAAAAAAATAAATAAATAAATGGGAGAGAACGAGATATTTGATCAATTCCAACAACTGATAGAGCCAAACCATTGAGTGGCAAGGGGGCATCATAGTACATTGACGTGACGTCTATAAGAAGGGGTTGCCAAGCTACTGGGATCACTTAGGACAATACATGACACGTCTAAGATCTCTAAAAATATAGTGGTGTCTAGAGTCCGAATAAATTCACTTGGGTAATTTGAGTGAGTTGCTTATATTATGGTTGTCCTATGCTTTAATTCTTCATATTGCTTGAGGACAAGCAAGGTTTAAGTCTGGGGGATTTGACAAACGGGAAATTATACGCTAATTAACGGTTTAATTCCGGTGATTTTATGTGCTTAATATCATCGTATATGCTTATTTCTCGTATAATTGTTATTATGAGCAATCAAGCACCAATCGTATATTTCTTCTCTATTTTGCAGTATTTGGTGCTATATTTATCGAAGGATATCTCTCGAGGAAGTAAAGAAACGAGGATCAATGAATCGACGAGAGAAAAATCAAGAATCAGGATATTGCGTCGATGACGCGTCGATGCCGAGGATGGTTCGCGTTAGTCGACGCAATGTGCGGAGGGACGCCGAAGGCTGGCTCGCGTCAGTCGATGCCACGTCGATGCTATGTCGACGCCCATGTTCTGAAGCATCGATGTCGACGCCCATGAGTCGACGCTCTGTCGACGCCCATGCTCTGAAGCGTCGATGTCGACACCCATGAGTCGACGCTCTGTCGACGCCCATGCTCTGAAGCGTCGACGTCGACACACGCTGGATGACGCAGGCAGGTGATTCGCGTCATCCAGTGTGTGTCGTCCAGCGTGGGTCGACGTCGACGCTTCAAACACATATTTCTCTAATCCTATTTCTGACCTTTTCACTTAAGAGTGTAGGTAACTCTGCTAAGAATTTTTCTTTCGAAAAGTGTTGATTAGAATATTCTCCTCACATGACTCTAGTGGAAAAAGTATTTTTATAATTTTGAAAATTGTAAAGATTTCTACATCTTGGATTTGAAAATGATTCAGTATTTTTATCTTTTGAATGAGAAGGGTTTCCTAGAAAATACAAAGAAATTGTTAACTTGGAGACTGCATCTTGATATATATTATCTTCTTCATCTAATTTTGGGAAATCATCTTCATTAGTTTTTATATCATCAAGTATTTCTTCATGTTGTTGATCTGTGAGATAATAGTCCCACCAATCTTTTAACTGACCGGAAAACCCTGCTATAAGGATTTCTGCTATAGCTCTATCTTGTATTCCACTTATGGTTTTATAAGTACGTATAAAGATTTCTGCTATAGCTCTATCTTGTATTCCACTTATGGTTTTATAAGTACGTATAAGGATTTCTGCTATAGCTCTATCTTGTATTCCACTTTTGGTTTTATAAGGACGTGCAGCCATTTTCATTTGTTGTAAAACACTTAAGAATTCATATTCTGGTTTACCATCAATATTCCAATCTTAAACAGAAGAGGCATTAAAATGTGATTGTTAACATAACTTACGTATTCTTAAATCTGAGGAAGGGCTACTTTGGTCTTGTTTTTTCCCAACAGACTTATTTATTTTATTAGTTGGTTTTCGGAATTGTTTGAACTTTATCTTCGAATCTTGACTTATTTAGTTTATTGAACGCAGAGATGGGTGTATCTGGGGCTATTAGGTTACTAGAACTGCTAGCCATAAATCCTACCTTACTAATTTGATCTTGAATAGTTTTCATAAATTCAGCTTTATTATCTTGTATAATCCTACCTTACTAATTTGATCTTGAATAGTTTTCATAAATTCAGTTTTATTATCTGTATGTCTTTGACACTTTTACTGGACACTTGATAGGGTTTAAAAACTGGATTTTTTTACTTCATATTTGAGGGAGACGAATTATTTGATACAACTGTTTGATTTTGAAAATATTTTTCTATTCTATCTAGTTGTTTTCCTAAAGAGTTTAAATGAATATTAGTGTAATTATTTTGATCGATTAATACTCTTAGAGTTTTATCACAATCATTAGTATTTTTTAGAGGAATTGAATATACCTGAATTCCTTGTAAAGACTTTACTCTAATTCCTTGGAAAGGTGGATGGTTAGATTGAATCTTTTTAGATCCATTGATCGGTTCCCACTCAGGTATTTTATTTCGAAAATTAATAGGATTTGCGTTTTTTAAAAGGATATTTTATAAAATTTTCAGAAGCATATGTTTCAAACCAATCAAAAAACAAAATATGAATCTTATTATCTTTTAAAAACTTATAAAAAGTTTCTTTAATAATTTGTTTATTTTTTGGAAAGTTTTTGAAGAACCAAATCCTTTTTTCTATATTGTGCTTAGTATGAAATTCATCACGTAAGGACTTTTTATCAATTCTGAAATCTTTTTGTAAGATATTTAATTTTTCTTGATAATTTGAAGAAAGTGCCAAATTAGTGAAAGTAATATTCGTATCTAATATGTTGAGACCTTAATGTATTACTTCTGGTATCTCTAGTTTGAAACCTTCATGCATTACTTCAGGTATCTCTACAGGGTCATCTATCTTTTCAGGAGATGAACTTGTTAGATCTTAAGAGATTAGATTTTCTGTTTGGTTATCTTCAATAATTTCAGCTTTGTTGTTTTGAATACTTTCTTTAGCTTCTGTTTTACATAATTTAAACTCTTTGTTTCTATCTTTTTTAGGATTATTTTTACTTTGTTTACTTTTATTTTTAAAGATAGATTTTTTACGAAAAGGATATCTTATTGAATTATTAGGAGCATAATAGTATTCAAACCATGTGAAAAAATAAAATATTTGTTTGAAATTCACTTAGAAATTTGTAGTATTTCTCTTTAATTATTTATTTATCATCAGAGAAAATTTTAAAATACCATATTCTTATTTCTGTATTATAATCAGCATTAAAATCTTCTTTTAATAATTTTTTATCAGCTTTAAATTCTATTTCTATAAAGTTCTTTTTCCTGTAACCTACATTCCAAGCTAAGTCTTCAGAGGCTGTGGAAGCATAGTTAGAAGAAGTAGATCTACAGTAAAAGGAATCCATTTCCAAGAAGTTTTAAGATTTTTTGAAAGTTAAATTTTTGCTACAAACCTGAGAATTACGGCTGCCTATCACTCTGAGGACTTACTTTGACTCAGGGAACACACTCACAAAAATCTAATCCGCAAAACTTAAAACTCTCAGATCAAGACCACTTTTCCTAAATCACCACCCCCTCTGGCTCTGATACCAGGGGGCGACCCGGGACCAGTAGGGGAATAGGAAACAAAGAAGAAGATCTAATAGAGATCTAGTTGATAAAGCAGATATCATATATAGAAGACAAAAGCATAAGAAAGAAGATGGTTAGTAGTTAGATAAATTATGGGGCTTGAACCACCATATAAAATATAAATAAAAAATTATGGGGCTTAAACCACCATATAAGATTGCATAAATTAAATAAATTATGGGGTTGTTAAACCACCATATAAAAATAAATTACGAAAATTAAAGGTATGGGGCAGAGCCAACCATACGAACAAGAAATTAAATTGTAGAAATTTAAAATGCGGAATTTAAATTAATATAGGTGGTAGAACCAACCATATATTAGTGTGTGTATATATATATATATATATATATATATATATATATATATATATATATATATATATATATATATATATATATATATATATATATATAATATATATATATATATATATATAATTATATAGTTATGGGGCTGTTAAGCCTACCATATAATTATAAGAGCGGAATTTAATTAGTATGGGGCGATTAAACCAACCATACAAGACGAAATTTAAATGCGGAATTTAAATTCTTTTAATCATATATATATCGGCTTAGTTAACGGCGGTAGTCCGCCAGAGGTCGAGCAATATATATATATATATATATATATATATATATATATATATATATATATATATATATATATATAATTATGGGGTATATGCTCCCATAAACAAAATTAAAAATGGAATTTGAAGAGCATAACAGTACAAAATGAACCTTTATTAATGTAGAACTTGAATTACACAAACAATCTTCACGTCTAATATATATATATATATATATATATATATATATATATATATATATATATATATATATAGATAGATAGATAGATAGATAGATAGATAGATAGATAGATAGATAGATAGATAGATTTATTTATTTATGCGGGTTTTGGACGAAATACATAAATTCAACTCCTTGCACAAGAGGACATAAACATATAAAAACCCGACAAGTAAACTATTTAAACTTCCAAGAATATGGTGATTGCTTAACAATGTAATAAAGAGACAAAAACAAAAGACACAAAAATGACTAAACCATATAAATGCGCAATTAGCAAGCGTCTCTTCGCAAAGATTGCGTCACTTCGCCAAGGCTCGAGTTAAGAAAGACAAATCATGCTATGTGAAACCCGGACCCTAACCACTTACCCACCCCACACTTAAACCATGCGATGCCCTCATTGCATTTTAATGAAAATCAAATAAAATGAGGGTGAGATAGAAGCTTCCTTTACCGAGCGAGTTTGGGTCTAGCTCGGTGGGGTCCACTTAAGCATTCAAGCAAAACCAATAAAAGTCGAGCTTCGCTTGTTTCTCCCGGATACATGAACGCTACTATCTTATCAAATCAACCAAGGTTGAGGTCGGGAACAAAATACTATAAAGAAAATCACACAAAATCAAAAACACGAAAAAATATGCAAATGAATCAAAACAAAACAAAACAAAACCACGGGCTAAAAAGAAACACAAGTCAACACAATTTTTTTTTTATTTTTCAATTTTTGAATGTTTTTGGATTTTATATATGAAGAAAGTAAGAAAGAAGGAAATGTAAATATAAAAGAAATAAACGAAAAGAACATGGGTTGCCTCCAAAGAAGTGCTTGTTTTACGTCATTAGCTTGACGAACTCCCTTCTTGGTCATGGAGAAATTGAGACGGGAGGATCCACTAAAGCAACAACCTCCTTATCGGGAGGGACCAATCTTCGAGCCATTCTCGGGGCGTCGCATAACGGCAATGGACTTTGATGAAAAGCAAACGTTCCAAACGGTCAAGTAAAAGTCATTTTGGCTTGCTCTTCGGGTGGAATTGTTGTTTTGAAGTGACCCAAAAACTTATCTAAGAGACGATAGGAATAATAGCAGGCTAGTGTTTTCATAGTTTTCGTGGGGTTGAAATAGATCAACGGGTTCACGGCTCGGTATTATCGGAATTCGATTTGATTGAGGGTTTCAATGTGTTTCAAGCTTGGAAAATAAAAGGAAAATGAAAATAAAGCAAAATAACCTATCTAATATAAACTAGGAAATGAAAGTGAAAGTTGGTAGAATACCTCGTCGTGTGCCTCAAATAGAAAATGCAAAGAAATAAAGGAAATAAGCAAGAAAATGCAAAGTTTCACCAAGTACAAGCATGCATGCACAAGGTACACAAATGCGTAAAATCCTAAATAATGAAAATTAGCAAAAGTTGAAAGCATCAATGGAAAGAGCAATGAAAAGGACGGGAAAGTTTAAAACTTTATGAAAAATAACAAGCAACCAAGAGTAGATCTAGGATTTAAGCTAAAACTATGCATGAAAATAAAAATCAAAATAAAGCATAGGAAAAACTTGAAATCAAGACGATCCAAGAGCCGATCTATGATCTAGATGTGTCATTCATCTAGATTTCATAGCCAATTTATAAGTTTCATCATGAAATCAAGGTGCTAAGACAAAAAGCATAAAATGAAGAACAAGCATGGAAATGAAGAACAAAGCATGAACTAAAGCATAAAAAATTAAATTGAAAGGAAACTTACTTGAATTAAGAAATGAAACAAGATTGAATATAAATTGCATTAAAAGTAATAATCCAAAGGAGTATTTAGATTCTTCTTAGGCTAACGAACCTAAGGGGGCGCTTGAAATTAAATCTAATCTAGAAAAGGAAATTACATCAAAGCTTGAAGATTAAATCTAAAACTAAGGAAAAGAGAAAATTATCAAGAGCTTGAGAGTAATTTTGATCCCAAAACCAATTTAGGGTAGGGAGAGGACTTATCTCTTCAACGGTGCAAGGTGTGGGCTTTATATAGTTGTTTGTAGGGGCAAAAATGTCCAAAAAAGCTCAAAATCGCCGAAATCCCAGCCACTCTTTGTCCAGCAGTCGATCGACTAACAAAGCAGACGATCGACTGCCAAAAACACGGAATCAGCAAACTATGTATTCATATGAAATGTAGCCCTTCCTCTTGCTATCATCTGTCTTTTGATTTGTGTCATTTGGAATTTTCCTCCGAGATTTATGGGCTCCGCACCAAAACCTGCCACAAGCGAGATGACGATGAACTGTCTCCACTTAAAGCTACTTTTTACCATTCTTAGACTCAAAATTTGGAATTGTTGTAAACACGAAAGTTTTAGACAATTCTCTTATATTTCCAATGGTATAAGGTGGAGGCAAGTGACACAAGTTTTTTTGGAGTTATGCTTGTATTACCACAACTGAGACATGCACCGAGCTAATATAATCCTTTTAGCCACCTACAAAATAAGAATTCAAGCTTAAGTCCCCAAAAGTAGCGCAAACTCCTCACATATAGTACTCTTAAAGTCAAAAAGAAGATCTACGAGAAAAAGTCTTAAAACCCAATGAAAAACGACTCAAAACTACCAGACACGACGCTAAACCCTAACTAAAAACACGAGAAAAAACACAACAATTACATGCAAAACAACTACCCCACACTTATCGGTTTGTTCGTCCTCGAACAATAAAAAGAATCGAGAGTGTGCATGCAATGAATATTATGTAAAAAGAAAAATCCTTGTGCTTATCCTTATTTATAAGATGATAGTATCAACATAGACTTGCTATCGTCAAGCATTGCTCGTATTACTCTTTCTCAAACGCAAGCCAAATCGTTGACTTCCTCACAAATGGAATCTTGAGGGTGTTCGCTCAATTCGCTCAAGTGTTTGATATGGGACGTGTATACGCTCAATCCGGTGAATACATGCACCTTGTCAAGATTTCACAAATCGAACGCTCAAAATTGCTCGTAGTACATGATCAAATAAGTATCGAAAGAGGTCTTTAGTATGGGCTGTAATGTTGGCTCTTTGGTAAGGTATGTAATATTTGGATATAGTGGGTAAAACACGATCAAACATGATCAATAACACACAAAATCCTACTTTCTAAAACCCGAAGCTTATAATCGCTTCACCTTTCCCAATTCACCAAACTCTCATTCGAAACCCTTTCTTCTTTCACACTCTTTCCCGACTTTTATTTCAAAACACTTAGAAGCTTTATGAATTTGCTTCTTTTTACTAAATTTAGCCTTTAAATTGAGCATTTTACATGAACGCACGTTTTATCACTTTTCGTGATTTGTGTTGGAGTATTATTTTTTCTCTTTTTTTTTCTTTTTTTTTCTTTTTTTTTTGTATAAGCAACTCAAAACCCGAAACCCACAATTTATTTCCCACACATCTCTCGTCAACTAACAATAAACTCTCCCACCTCACAAATTACGAAGATACAAGAGCTAAAAACGAGCTCGGCTAACAAGAAACGGGATAAAGGTTCTAGGGGGCTCATTTGGATTTTTTAGTAGCTTATATATATGGATATGACCTGAATAAGGGTGATATATGTGCCTCGAGGTCATTTTCAAATTCAATCATGTACGAGCAAAGTCAAACCTCCTCAATGAAATTTCCATAAAAATGCAAGTAAACCGATAAGTCACACAAGGCTACTCACTAGTTTGCACCGAATTTGGGAGCGAAATCAAAAGAGCTTTTAGAGCTTTGCAATCTTTTCACGAGAAAATGTTGATTAAATATATAGGCGGTTTTTGGACGAAGCACAAAAATTCAACCCCTCACACAAGAGGCCATAAACATGCAAAAACCCAACAAGTAAACTATTCAAACTTCCAAGCATGTGGAGTTGTTCAACAATGTAATAACGACTCAAAAGACACAAAAATCGACTCAACCATATAAATGCGCAAATAGTAAGCATCACTTCGCCAATAATGCGTCACTTCGCCAAGGCTCGAGTTAAGAACAACAAAACATGCTTTGTAATACCCAGACCCTAATCACCTATCCACCCCACACTTAAACCATGCATTACCCACATTTTAATGAAAAACAAGTAAAAAGAGGGTGAATAGAAACTTCCTCAACCGAGCGAGTTTAGGTGGAGCTCGATGGGGTCCACCTAGACATCTAATCAGTCCAAGTAAAAATCGCGCATGGCTAGTATTTCCTGGCGTCATGAACGCTACTCACTTATCCAATCGCCCAAGGTTGAAGTTGAAAAACAACACGCTACACAAGAAAGTCACACGAAATCAAAAACTCAAGAAAATATGTACACGAATCTCAACAAAATATATATATTTTTTATTTTTCAATTTTTCAAATGTTTTTGGATTTTGGAATTTTTTAATGTTTTTGTATTTTTCAACAAAAGAAAGAAAGAAAGGAAGAAATGGAAAGAACTTGGGTTGCCTCCCAAGAAGCGCTTGTTTTACGTCATTAGCTCGACGTACTCCCTTTTCGATCAAGGTGGAAAGATAACAGGGGGATCCACCAACACAATCTCCTCCTTGTCGGGAGGGTCTACTCTTTGGAACATCCTTGGCGCATTACATAGCTCAAATAAGATCCGCCAAAAAGAAACCATTCCAAATGGGCAAATGAGACTCGTCTCGACTAGGTCCTCGGGTGGAATGGTGATTTTAAAATGACCCGAAGACTCATCAAAGAAACGATAGGAGTAATGGCCAGCTAGCTTCTTCAACCTTTGATCGACAAACGAGGGAGGGAAATGATCTCTCTTGGTAGCCGCATTAAACTTCTTAGAATCGATCAACATCCTCCATCTCGTCGTAGCCCTCATGGCCAACAATTCTACGTCTCCATCCTCGAGAACTAACGAGCCGCTCATCTTGGGAACCATATGAATGGGATTCACCCACTCACTCCCGGCGAGTACGAACATCAAGCTCTCCAACAACAATCTCCACATCCCGACTCTCATCATATCATCAAGAATCAAAATCGAAGGGCTAACTCTCTCGACTACTCCCAGTTTCCAATGAATAGCATCCTTAAAGATTTTAAACCCTTCAACCATCCTCTTCTCCCCTTCTTCCCGGTGCGAGTTTGCAAGGATAATAATCGACTTGCTCTCCTCATCCTCCTCAAGATAATCGTCTTTTTCTCCAAGCTTATCATCAATAACCCCCACCTCCTCCTCTAAAAATCCGTCGTTGCCCTCAACGACAAAATGAGAATCGTGCACACATAAGCTAGGGGCACATAGAGGCACAACGGACTCATCGTTAAGAACAAGGGGCTCATCCTCACTACATCCTCCAATATCAACGTTCGGGCCAACCACCTCTTTATTGCTCCTCTCCAAAAAAATTCGTTCGACCGTGGCCTTGATGAAGTCCATATATACCCACTCTTCACAAGATTATTTTGAAGTAAAAGGTAAGGAGTCAAGAGGAGTAAAAAACTCGGAATCAAAAATAATTCCTCCTACGATGGCAAGATGACTCTATCCTCAACCACCACACACTTATCAAAGAACGCGACCGGAAACATATGTGAAGGCGGACTTGAGAATTTTCGTGGAGTAGGAGCAATCATCGGGGTATCACGATGATACGGGCCCTCGTGAGGAGTAACAAGAGGAGTAGAAGTCGTCGGCGGAGCAAACAATGGTGGAGCACAATCGGGTCCCACTAGATATCCATGGTCTTCATACACATCCTCAAAAAGGCAAGAGTCAGTAACATGACCATGCGATCCACACCATCCACATCCCAAAAAAGGTTGGTTAACATCCCTCATAGTACGGATGGGGGGGCCACTTGCGATATAAGAGCCAAACATCCAATATGAATCGTGCTTAGGGACACTATTGGTGGCACCAATTAGAGCATGAATGAAATTGGAAGTACGAGAATCATCATACGGGCTGGGATTTGGGCTCGGCATACTCGGATAATTTTTTGGAGCACCATATCCATACTAGTCGGAAGTCGGGGCTTGCTCGTTCCGATAGGAATATGGAACTTGCACGGTCGGATAGGAATTTGGAGCTCCATAACCATTCACACCCGAGAAACTATCAAACCCGACATGGTTTGCACCATGCCTACCCATGTCGGGTTGCCCATATCCATATCCACCTTTGGCAACATGGTTTGCACCATGCCCTCCCACGTTGACATACCCATTATACATAGTTCCAATCTCGACATGGTTTGCACCATGCCCTCCCATGTCGGGAATATATCCACCATAGCTATATGTACCTATCATACTTAACAAAAACATCAAATAACAAAGAAGCTAAAAACACAATGAAACTACAACCAAATTGAAAGCCTTAACCAAGCCAAGTCGCAATGGCGCCATTTTGTTTTCATAGTTTTTGTGGTGTTGAAATAAATCAACAGGTTCATGGCTCGGTATTATCGGAATTCGATTTGATTGAGGGTTTCAATGTGTTTCAAGCAAGGAAAATAAAAGGAAAATAAAAATAAAGCAAATAACCTATCTAATATAAACTAGGAAATGAAAGTGCAAGTTGGTAGAATGCCTCGTCGTGTTCCTCAAATAGAAAATGCAAAGCAATAAAGGAAATAATCAAGAAAATGCAAAGTTTCACCAAGTACAAGCATGCATGCACAAGGTACAACTATGCATAAAATCCTAAATAATGAAAATTAGAAAAAATTGAAAGCATCAATGGAAAGAGCAATGAAAATTGACGGGAAAGTTTAAAACTTTATGAAAAATAACAAGAAACCAAGAGTAGATCTAGGATTTAAGCTAAAACTATGCATGAAAATAAAAATCAAAATAAAGCATAGGAAAAACTTGAAATCAAGATGATCCAAGAGCCGATCTAAAATCTAGATGTGTCACTCATCTAGATTTCATAGCCAATTCATAAGTTTCATCATGAATTCAAGGTGTTAAGACAAAAAGCATAAAATGAAGAACATGCGTGGAAATGAAGAACAAAGCATGAATCTAAAGCATAAAACATTAAATTGAAAGGAAACTTACTTGAATTAAGATATGAAACAAGATTGAATGTAAATTGCATCAAAAGTAACAATCCAAAGGAGTATTTGGATTCTTCTTAGGCTAACAAACTCAAGGAGGTGCTTGAAATTAAATCTAATCTAGAAAAGGAAATTACATCAAAGCTTGAAGATTAAATCTAAAACTAAGGAAAAGAGAAAATTATCAAGATCTTGAGAGTAATTTTGATCCCAAACCCAAGTTAGGGTAGGTAGAGGAGTTATCTCTTTAATGGTGCAAGGCGTGGGCTTTATATAGTTTTTTGTAGGGGCAAAAACGTCCAAAGAAAGCTCAAAATTGTCGAAATCACAGCCACTCTCTGTCCAGCAGTCGATCGACTGACAAAGCAGTCGATCGACTGCCAAAAACACGGAATTAGCCAACTATGTCTTTATATGAAATGTAGCTCTTTCTCTTGGATATCATATGGCTTTTGATTTGTGTCATTTAGAATTTTTCCCCGAGAGTTATGGGCTCCGCACCAAAACCTGCCACAAGCAAGGTGACGACGAACTGTCTCCACTTAAAGCTGCTTTTTACCATTCTTATACTCCAAATTTGAAATTGTTGTAAACAGAAAAGTTTTATAAAATTCTCTCAGCTTTCCAATGGTATAAGGTGGAGGCAATTGGCACGAGTGGTTTTGTAGTTATGCTTGTATTACGACAACTGAGATATCAACCGAGCGAATATAATCCTTTTAGCCACCTACAAAACAAGAATTCAAGCTTAAAACCCCAAAAATAGCGCAAACACCTCACATATCGTACTCTAAAGTCAAAAAGAAGATCGAAGAGAAAAATTCTTAAAACCTAATGAAAAATAACTCGAAACTACTAGACATGACGCTAAACCCTAACTAAAAACACGAGGAAAAAACACAACAATTACATGCAAAACAACTAGCTTGTACAACATTTCATCATTAAATGGTAAAGGGAAATGATCTTTCTTACTGGCCGCATTAACTTTCTAAAATCGATATGCATCTCCATCCCGTTGTAGCCCTCGTGGCCAACAACTCTCCTTTTTCATTCTTAATGACGAATATGCCACTCTTCTTTGGTACTATGTAAATGGGATTCACCCAATCACTTTTGGTCATTGCAAACATCAAGCCTTCCTCCAACAATTCTAATATCCCGACTTTCACTCTCTCCTTAAGATTTGGATTCAAACACCTTTGGAATCCTCGAGAAGGTTTGGCATCATCCTCCATAACGATCTCACGCATGCAAAGGACTAATTCCCTTTGATATCTCCAAGACCCCAACCAATAGCACCCATTTGAACTTTAAGCACTTTAATCGACCTCTCCTCTTCTTCTTGACTTGAATTGGCAAAGACAATAATCGGTTTGCTCTTCTATTCCTCCAAATAAGCATACTTGAGGTGAAATGGGATAGGCTTAAGATCGGGCTTGTGGCTCATCTCAACCTCATTGGTTGATAATTCGAACAATTCGACGATCCCCTCAAGATAATCTTCAAGCTTTTCACTCCTATCATCAACAATTTCCACCTCAAGATAATCTTCAAGCTTCTCACTCTTATCATCAACAATCTCCACCTCCCCCTCCAAAATGTCATCGTTGCCCTCAACGACATATAAACAATCTTTCTCACACAAACCGTTGGCACATTGAAGCATAACGGAATCGTCGTTACAAACAAGGGACTCATTCCTTTCACCACAACCTTCAACACAAGATCCCGGGTCAAACTCATCCCGAATGCTCTTGACCTCCATATACACTTGTTCGACCAAATCTCGGATCACATCCATATGTATCAATCCTCAAAAGATAAGCGTGATGGAGAAGGAATAGGGGCTTTACAGGTTGGTGCCTTGTACGGGTTCGAAGACTTCTGTAGGCCATCGGGAAGTGCCTTTGCCAAAGTGGGTCCCACGGGGGTGGAATCAAGAGGGGTAAGAGCACTCAGAATAGAAATCACTCCCTCGTCGGATAGTCTCAAGAGCATTGAACCTAACATCGAACGAGGCCGACGTAACGAGAGAATATTGCATAAAGGCTAAGAGATTCGGATCGGAAGGTGGAGTAGGAGCATTCACTGATATAGGTGAGGAATGACACCCTCATTTGTATTGTCATAAATTAAAAGTCGGATGCATGTGGGTGCTAGGATTATAAGGAGGATTATGAGCCGGTGGGTGAGCAAAAGATGATCTCTTCCTCTGAATGAGGCGTCGGCATATTGAACGAGGGGTTTGAAGGACAAGACGTGGTGCCATGACCAAACATTCCACATGATGCACATGGAGGATCCGGGTTTGGGCTAGATAACTTAGCAATTTGAGCCTCCATAGCCGCTATTTTCCTTTCCAACTCAAGTGCCCTAGAGGAGGGAGCTTCACTCACTTCATTGACACTAGAATACATCACTTGAGAAGATTTTCGCTCGGGAGGAAGGGATACGCAAGATGGAGTAAACGCCCCCAAAAACAGTTTATTAACATCTTTCATAGTGAGGATTGGGGGGAATTTTGGGCATTGGAGCTCACACCTCCAAACAACTCATACGGATCGGGACTTTGAGCACTATTGTTGGCACCACTCGGGGCATGACTGAAATTGTAAGTATGAGGACTTCCATAAAGGCTGAGATTTGGACATTGACCACCCACATTCCCATTCGACTCCTAAAGCCACCATTATACATATTCGGACAATAATCAGGAACATCATAATTTCCATACGGGCCGGGATTTAGATATTGGCCACCAACGATCCCATTCGGACTAACAAACCCTCCATAAGACATATTCATGAATTGATTGGGAGCATCATAACCACCATATGGACTGGGATTTGGAGTGTTCATATTCAAAAGTGATTGGGAGAACCATATCCTCCATACGGACCATTCGTACCCGTGAAGCAACTAAACCCAACATGGTTTGCACCATGCCCTCCCATGTTGGGTTGATCATGGTCGATTCCACCATTGGCAACATGGTTTGCACCATTCCCTCCCATGTTGTCAAAACCATTATACATCATTACATTCCCAACATTGTTTGCACCATGCCTTCCCATGTTGGAAATGTAACCTCCATTGCCATAAGGACCTTGAATACACTCCATAAAAATGTCAAATACAAAAGAAAGCTAGAAACACAAAGAAACTACAAGCAAATCGAAAACTTTAACCATGCCGAGTCGCAACGGCGCCATTTCATTTGTGGTGTATTAGTGGTGGTTAATATATAAGGGGTTCATATAGCTTGGTATTATCAGAATCCGATTGTTCATAGAGATATATGTGTTCTTAGCTTGAGAAATTAAAGGAAAGCGAGAATAAATGGAAATTTACGAAAATAAACTAAGACTATGACTAACTATGAAAAGTAAAGCAAGTAAAGGAAGTAAAATGAAAGTAAATAAAGGTAAGTGCAAGTATTTCGGTTGCCTCGTGCGTGTGTCGTCTTGAAATTGCAAGCAATAATTTAAATAAGCAATAAAATGCAAAGAAACAACAAGGTGCAGGCATGAAAGTACAACTATGCATGCATGATCATAAAAAGCTAAATAAAGAATATCAATGAAAATCGAAAGCACCAATAGAAAGAGCAATAAAAGTTGGCGTGAAAGTTTAAATATTTTCGAATAATAACAAGAAACAAAGAGTAGCTCTAGGATTTAACAAAAAACCATGCATGAAAATAAAAACCAAAATAAAGCATATGAGATACTCAAAATAAAAATGATCAAGGACCCGATCTATGATCTTGGTGTGTCACTCACTTAGATTCCATAGCCAAATAACAAAATCTAACAATGAATCTAAGAGCTAAGGCAAAATAAATAAATTGAAGAACAAGCTTGAAATTGAAGAACAATGAAAGAAATTAAGCAAAAACTTACTTGAGTTAAGAAGGAGAAACAAGAACTTGAATGGAATTCCAATCCAAATCAAAATTCAAGTGATGACTTGAATTCTTCTTGATCTTACAAAACCAAGGAAAAATTTGAAATTAAATCTAAGAACTAGAGAGAGAAAATAAATCCCAAACCCATGCAAGGGTTGGGAGAATGGGGGAATATCCCTTAGCTAATGAGAGATATATCTATTTATACTATGTTAAATAAGGGTAAATGGGTCAAATTAGCCTTAAAGGCTTGATTTCCCGGGTTTGACCAAGTTTTGACCTGAAATTGCACCTTGGCTTGAAGTTTAGCACGGTTTGGCTCGGGGTTGGGCTTGGTTTAGACGTGGCTGATCGAGCTTGGCGTGATCTGGCGCGCAGCTGTGCAGCGTTGGCGTGCGCGGGTTCGTAGATCTCGGTAGTGCTGGGCGGAGGCATCAAACATAGTGCGCGGGATGGCAGGTGTGGGCGGGACTTGGTGCAGGCGCACGCGGAGCTTCACAGGCAAGCAGGCGCTGGGGGCAGGCACCGGGCGCTGTGTAGACGTACCTTGCAAACACAACACTCAACACACAAGATTAAACGCACCGGTTAAAAATAATAAAAACCAATAAAACAAAAAATCACAAAAAAATATTAAAGATAAACGAAACGAAAATAGAAACACAAATAAGGATAACGAAGAGCAAACACAAAATTCACTACCTTTAGTTTTCCCCAGCAACGGCGCCAAAATTTGTATTCGAACTTTTGTGTGCCTACTTATAAATATTTGTCAAATTTAAAAGCTCACCCGCAAGAGAACGGGATCGCGTGTAGGTTAATAAGTTGACTCAAGTCGTCTCTCAAGGAAAATTAGATTCGGAAGTTCCTTTTGTGTTTGTCGTTCACGAATAAGAAATAAAAATAAAACCTAATCTAAACACATAAAAACAATAAATTGATTTAAATGAAGAATAATTAAATCAAAGGTTTTTGAAAAGTTTTGTGAATCAAGGGTTCCAGATCTTCGTATCGTTTCCATGATCTCTTGGGAAAATCCCAATTGATGGTTCATGACGATTCTAGGCTCTAGACCCATTACATCTAGCCAATCAATTTCATCAATATCATCATAATAATCTCAACAAAATCATCTATCCAAAATCACCAAGATCATACAATTCATAACACATGGGGGTGGGCGGGTGGGCGGGTGGG
>BMAC01000174.1:543978-555122 GCA_014905375.1 Phtheirospermum japonicum
ACGAGCACTGGCGTGCCTGCGTGCGGTGTGGCGCGGCCTGGCCTTGCTTGGCACTGGTTGGCGCACAATGGCGTGCGCAGGGCTGCGTGGGGCTGCGCGCAGCGTGTGGAATTGGCATGCCTTGGCGTGCATCAAAGGCCTGACACGAGTCTTGGCTTTGCCATGGCAAGGCTTGGCTATCATTGCAGAATGTTTGGCCATTTAGGAGCTTGCTCTTGACACAAATTTTTGGCACGGCTTGGCTTTGAGTTTTTGGGCCTCATTGCCCTCACCTATAAAATAGGAAGTTTGAACATATGATTCGAGGATTTTGTGTTACCGGTGTTTTGAATATCGATAAATTAAACTAGCAAGCACAGATTTAAAAGTATGAGAATTAATTAAACGAAAAGAAAACTTACTAATTAAAACGATGAAATTGCAGCGTCTTGGTTGTAGAAAACATGAATATAAATTATCTAAAGCTAATCTAAATTTAATTTAAAGCTAGAAATCTAAATCTAAGAACTTTGAAGAGAAACTAAAAACAACTCGGCACTCGTTGGGGTTGTCAATCCTAAGAGGCCTTAAACCCCCTAGGAATAAGTTTAAAGTGTCTAACTACAGCTTAGGTAACTTAAAAAATTGGATTTATGGGGTAGTATTTATAGATTTTCATTTCTTGGGCCGCAAGTCTTTTGAAGTCGGTCCTGGCCTGCTAACGGTAACACTTAGTGGTAAGGTAACGATAAGGTAGCAGTAGGAGTAACCGTTATAGATAGCTACCGCTAGATCTTCATTTCAGTGCCCCTGATCTTTAACATCGGTTGTGAGTAACGGTAAGGTAACGGTGAGTAACCGTTATAGATTAGCGGTAGTAGCTATCACTAATGCACCATTAGCTTCTCTTTCTTCCTTCAATGATACTATAACGGTTCCGGATGGAATAAGCATTATAGAAAACCGTTAGCTACTAATTCTTACTTCTTCGCCGAAAAGCTCTATCTTTGACTCTCGATCATCATACTTCATATCTAATGTGCTAAACTCTTCCGGTTACTTAGCAGTAAGGTAAAAACAATAAAATATCAACTAATTGCATCAATCTAGATCAAAAAGCGATAAAAGAAGATGGAAGTATAAAAATACCCAACTTATACCAAAAACAATAAGAAAATCTAACTAAAAATACTAATAAAGATAAGCACAAATACGTGTTAATCAACATAAAAACCCAAGAATTACGCCAAACCTCAAATTAATTGAATTCATTTAACCAAATTAAGTATAATATCAAAAAGAAACTTGAAAAATAATAAAACACGGAAAACAACCTATTAACCTAAATAATCGACTCAAAAACTACTAAAAACAACATTAAACCCTAATTAAAAACACTATAAAAACACCACAATTACATGCAAAACAATCATCATTATCATCATCATCAGGGGCAGGTGCAACAGGAGCATTAGAGGACCTGTTAGAAAATATATAGTTTATTAGGGTAATATATGGAAATAAAGAATTAATTACTTACAAGATTAAAGTTACTTAACTCGGGGAACGAAAAAGATCTCGATCATAACAGGACATGGTGGCATGAGTCCTCTCGATGTACTGGCCTCGGACGGGGTGGCTGGAACGATCGGCAGGCTCCCTATCGATAAGTCCATCATATGATGAGGATGATGACCCAAGAGAAACACGGCCAAAAGATGGGCCTATAGAAGAATGTCTATGACCTCTACCTCTCATCTAAAAAAATAATAAAATTTAAGCACAATTGAACCGGAAAAATTTAACCAATTCTATCAATCGAATAAAATTTTAACTAAATATGCATATATTAGTTTTATAATTAACCTGAACCAACACTTTCACTATATACATTATCGTCAAATTCATCGTCGTTCGTATCTTCATCATCGGTTAGAAACTCATCTTCTGTCTCCTCCACTGCCACATCGACAATTTCATCCGACTCACTGATAATAAGGTCGACGTGTAATTAGAAATCTCCATCCTTCAATTGTATTGAATTGTGCATTTCTATATGCTCCTCTTGAAAGGATTGATTAGGCATCATAGGCTCGATAAAATATACTATCGATCTCGCCTTAATTTTGCACGTTGTCAACCAATCCAGCTTATCTCGTTTCAAACTTGGATACGGGCAGTAGTAAACTTGAACATCTTGGGAAGCAAGTACAAATAGCTCATAGCGATTGAATCTACGCTTACAATTGACATCGACAAGATTATACTGCGGATGAACTTTTGTGCCTGCGGGTGTTGGATGAAACCACTCACAATTGAACATGAGTGTGATCTTCTAAGGAAAGCCAGTATAGTCGTGTATAAAAACTTCTACGAGATGAACATAGTAATCATACTCATCATCCCCGTAGTTTGTTCCTTTTATACAGACCATCAGTGCTCGAAGTTGATCTATTTGATCCGTATGCAACTGTGTGACATATGTATCCATTAATCTTGCAACCATGATGTTTACTCACATATCATGAAGGGCCTATTGCTAGACCCATAATGTACTCGTCGGTGACATTGTTCAAGGTATCTTGTGCCTATAAAGACGGAAAGTAATAAACATATTCATTTACTAAGATATTGATTTAAATGGATATACATGTCACAATTGTATATATAATTATTTTAGAACAACCCACATATCTCTCAAACCAATCGGCAAAATCACTTTCAAATTTTTTGTTCAGTCCATCGTCTGTAATGTTTGGGTGAGACTATTTTACAACATCCATGAAAAAAATTCATATGAATAAAATTAAACATTGTCTTAATTTATTACATGATTAATATTTTGTTAAAAAATTACAAATTATAAAATTTTGAACCTGATAAATTCTTGCACTTCTTCACAGTTCTGTAAAACGTAATTTCTCGCTGCATCAAATTCTTCTTTGCTTAAAAATCTTTTCCCCGACGCTGCGAATGTTTTACCATATTTCTTAAACACTGAGGGAGATTTGTCATCACCATCTTCACCATTTTGTCCATCATCATTACGAGGCAAATTTGTCCTTTTCGTTAAGATGTGATCTTCAAAATAGTACGAAGTGAAGGTTAATGCTTCTTTACAAGATATGCATGTACTATTGAGCCCTCAATGCTCGCTTTGTTTCTCACTTTGTCTTTAAATTTGCGAAGAAATCTCTCGAATGGATACATCCACTTAAATTGCACTGGAATTGCAATTCTCGCCTCGTATGCTAAGTGAACTGGCAGACGCTCCATGAAGTCGAAAAAACTAATCGGAAAGATCTTTTCAATCTGACACAAATTAGAGGAATATCACGCTCTAAATGACGCATATCATCAGTCCCAACCACTATGCAGGGCTATTGAAAAACAAAGTCAGCTCTGTAAGGGCCTTCCACATGAGATGGGGAAGCAGTTCTCGAAAGGCAATTGGTATCAACCTTTACATGAACACATGACAGTCGTGACTCTTCATCCCAAACAATCTCAATCCCTTCGTATCAATGCAACGCCAAAAATTTGATGCATATCCATCTGAAAATTGAAGCGTTTTTACCCACTCGCACAAGACAACTTTTGATCTCTTATCTAGTGTGTAACAAGTTTTAGGATACTTTCCTGCTGCGTCTTATTGTAGGCCGGGACATAAGTAATAGCCGTTCAATTCTTCCCTAGATTTGGGAGTGTCTTTTGTCTTCCCCTTGACATACATAACTGTGTTACAAACATCTCAAATATATTCTTCTCGATATGCATAACGTCTAGATTATGCCAAATCAGATTTGTGCTCCAATATGGCAAATCCCAAATATGCTTTTTTTTCCTCCAACCACTTGGCTTTGCTATACATCCATTGACGACGTCTGCATCTAGATTGGTAACTTTCAAAATCCTCAAACTCTCTCTGCCAAGATCTCCATTCCTGGCCATACGCTTGGAGGTGGAGTCTCCACCTTTTGGTTTTTTCAAAAATTCCTTCTATCTTTTCGAAAAGGATGACCACAATCAAGACATTTTTGATGATTATCAAACCAAGATTGTTTCCCACTACACCTGAGACTAAATACATGCGAACGTTCCATACAATATGGACATGCCGTTCTTCCAGCCGTGCTCCAACCAGATAAAATGGAGTAGGCGGGGAAATTGCTAATTGTCCACGTGAGAACGGCCCGCAATTGAAGATTCTGGTTTTTAGATATATCATACAAGGGTGCACTGACCGTCCATATTTGATTCAACTCAGCCTAGAGATTGTAGAAACACATCCAACTTATCCTTCGGGTTTTTGGGGCCTGGAATAAGAACACTGAAGAACATGTATTGCTCTTTCATACACATCCATGGAGGCAAGTTGTACAGTATGACTATCACCAGCCACGAGGAATAGTGCATCCCAAAACAACCAAAAGGTTGAAAACCATCTGTGCAAAAGGTCCAATCTTACATTTCAAATTTCGGCGGCGAACTCCGGATGAGTTTGATTGAAATGTTTCCAGGCCTCTAGATCTGATGGGTGATGCATAACACCTTTGTCAATAGCGTGTTCAGCATGCCACCTCATGTCCTTTGCAGTTGCTGCAGATGCGTATAGCCTTTGTAGACAAAGAGTTAATGGAAAATAATACATCTTCTTATACGGAATGCTGCTTTTCTGTCTTTTTATTTTTCACTGCTTAGAGGGTTTGAACCAGGGATGGTTCCAAAACTTGCAACTGTTCAAATGAGCATCGTCTCTCCAGTAGATCATACAATTATTCATGCAACAATCGATTATCTTGACAGGTAGGCCCATGCCTCTCAATAACTTCTTGCGCATGTAGAAGTTATCTGGTATATGTTCATCTTTCGTTACAACTTCTTTGATTAAATCAACTACTTGATCATAGCACTTTTGGGACATGCGATTTTATGCCTTCAGGTTTATGAGATGGGCAACCAGCGATAACTCAGAATTTTTCTCACATATGGGATACAAAGGTTAATTTCCAGCACTCAATATATCGTAGAACTTCTGAGCCTCAAGATTGGACGGTTCTTCAATATTAAGTCTGGATACAAAGTCCGGACCGGCCGCATCATAAACCATATTGATGTAAGAGTTTGATGATTCTTCGGGGGCGGCGTAAGATGATCCTCTGATGTGAACCTCGGGGGCGACACGTGCGTGCAATCAAGATTTGTTTCACCATGAAATATCCAGATATAGTAATCTAGTACGAATCCATTTTTAACGAGATGAAATTTGATCTCATTTACATCGTGGTAACTGAAGTTCCTACATTTAGTAGCACTACAAGGACACTTCAATTTTTCCTCGTCCCTCATTTCACCATGGGTGAGTGTAAATTGTATGAAATTCAAAACCCCTTCCACGAACTTGTTCCACAAATAACCATCTTCCCTTCGTTTGTACATCAAACTATGATCATAACTCATCCTATAATATCCTAATTGTGATTAATAATATGGATAAACGAATTGTAGAGAATTGAGCGCTAAGAGAATTGTAGAAAATGACTGAATTTTCGGTAAGGCCCTATCCCATTCAAGAATGTGATTTTAAGTAATATAATTATCTTACTATGCATTTTGAGAACCTGAGAATTTCGGCAGTACCTCCCCTTAGTTCTCTAAGTACACATATATTGCAGTGCACCCAAGAACAAAGGAGATATGGAAACCAAAATTCAAAAGTCCACAAAATACATACGACGTAAGATAGTCACATTACAATCACATTCTCAAACTGTCAAAATTTAGTATCAAACTCTTTATTTGATACTAAGTTTTACGGGTCTAAGGTATGTTTTTCGGTGTATAAATATTTTATACTAATATATGCTGCCAGTTCTTTGTTATTATTTGGTGTAACTTGCACCAAGCAGGTCATATATATTTATCACATATCATATAACATAAAATATAAATTCAACAATATATTCACTTTTCGATCACCAAAACATTTGAAAACCCCCACCACGCACTTTTTAAAACCACCATCATTAATAATTTTGAAAACCATTATTGGAGGGACGAAACCTCTTGACCGGCGCCGTACACCACGTCACCACCGACGTCTTCCCAAACCAATCACAACATCAATTAATCATAATTAAACCATAACAATAAACAATAACATACATTAAATTAACACAACTGGTCACCACGGCATTTAGAAACCACCATCGCATGCACTTTAAAAGATAATCGCATAATTGAACCCTAATTAAACTAACAAATCCAAATTATATAATTATCCCTAAAATCAAACACTAATCATATAATTATCCCTAAAATCAAAATCTAATTATATAATTATCCCTAAAATCAAACCCTAAATATGTAATTATCCATAAATTAAACCATAATTATATAATTATTTCTAATTAAACCTTAACTGTATAATTTTTCCTAACTAAATAATATTTATATAATTATTAAACCTTAATTATATAATTACCCCTACATTAAACCGTAATTATATAATTATTCCTAAATTAAACCTTAAGTATATAATTATTACTAATTAAATTCTAATTATATAATTATCCCTAAGATCAACTTAATTATAAAATTGTCCTTAAAATCAATCCTAAATATACAATAATCCCTGAAATTCAACCTTAGTTAAACCATCAAATATAATTAAATAAAAAATATACAACATAATTCATAATATATATATATATATATATATATATATATATATATACAAAACTTACCTTCACAATCGAAGGCGACTCGACAGGCGACGATGGGCGCGCGGCTCGGCTGGTAGCCGGGCGACACCGAGAATCTCGGCTTGTAGGCAGGTGACCGCAGACGACGCCGGGCGGCTCGACTGATAGGAGGGAAAGGGCGGGCGGCGGCAAGGGACGGTGGGTGGCAAGGGCGGGTGGGCAACAACGGGCGGCGGCAAGGGTGAGGGGGCGACAGCGGGTGGCGGTAAGGGTGGGCGGGCAACGATAGACGGCGGCAAAGGCTATATTTTTTTTCCTCTCCCATTTTTTTCTCGCGTTTTTTATCTGTGTTCAGCAAACCTGTTCTGTTTTATAACAGAAATGTTGACGGGCACGATACCCGTCATCATTTTTTTTTATTTGTTTTAATTATGCTGACGGGTATAGCCCGTCAATGATATATTTTTTTTAATTTTAATTATGCTAACGGTCCCGTACTCGTCAGCAATATGACCCGTCAGCGGCATGTCAGCATACCCATCGCCGAAGTACAATATTGACGGGTAGCCAACGGCCTTTACCCGTCAGCAATCCGTCAGTAATTTTCGCCCATCAGAGGTCGTCAACATATGCTGACGATTTTCCTATCCATCAACAAAATCCGTTAGCATTTCCATTTTTTTTTTAGCGTAAAACTAAAAATTATGTAATAACTACAGTTATATTAAAAAAAAAAAAGTGACATGTTACATGTTGGCAAAACTTCGACATAACATTTCCCACTAACACACTTTATGTCATCAGTGATAATATTTCACACTACTCAAATCAACTTTGAAATCGCCTACTTGGCAAATTCCCAACTGCTACTTTGGTCTTTTTACCACTATTACCCTGCACATCATCTTCATTTTTGAAAGGATAAACTTATCCACCTAGCTTTAGGTTAAGTGATCTAGCCTCTTCAACCCTTCTCATTTTCTCAAAATCTTTCTTCTTGATACGGACCAAAATGTTCACACGTAATATTATTGGTTGTGTAAGGTTATTTATGGTAAGAGACCTCATCGTAGAGAGAGGGTGTGCCTCCTGAGAGATGGGCGAGCTGTTTTATGACCATTGTAAGAAAGGCGAGCTGGTTTTTGAAGAGTTGCGACCTCTTATGGTTTGAGCTATATACTTGAGTTCAGTTAAGGGCTTTTATGAATGATAAGCCTGTGGGCTTATGGTGGACGGATTATATGTTTCTTGATGGGCTATACAAGGGGCCCAAATTTGTCATCGTAAAGAGATTTGTTATATATGGGAATTTAATATATCGGAAGAATCCTAATGAGAATTGGTTATAGAATTGTGTTGTGAATAGAAGTATGATTATAAAAGGTAACCCTAGATTGTGAGAAGATTTCTCCTATTTCTATATAAAGGGGCGTGTGCCTCTCATTAAAGATCTAAGTTGACATTGCTTAATCATATTATAATTACTGAGAGGAAAATATTGAGTGATAATTTTGTTTATTGACTTGAGCGTCGGAGGGTCTTAATGGGTGGGACTCCGACCCATTTGAAATGCTAATTTGCAGGACCATCCAGGTCACTGGGAAGATTTGTGAAGGGCTTGGCAGATCGCTGTGACGTGTTTGGAAGCAATTTCAGGTCGCTGATCTCTTTTGAGGTTAGTACCCCCTTTATTTGGTAGTTCAACTTTTTGGACTTATCAAATTAGCGCCGTCTGTGGGAAAGAGAGACATCGAGTCTTTGAGCGACAGGCGTGAGAGATTTCATCATCAAAACATGACGAATGGCAATATAATTCCCAGAACTTTTCACTATGGTTCTGGATCGAATAACAAAAAGATGAAGAATCGACTGGCGGAGATTAATGAGCAAGAGTTGGCCAAAGGGGGTCAAACGCCTCCTCTGGTGGAAGCAGTAATCCAGGGTACTAGCAACACACCGCCACACTCTCCCAAGAAACGAGGTGGGAAAGAACCGGTGGAAAGTTTAGAGACAATAACTCCAAGAGAAGAAGCGCAGAAAACAATTCCTGTAGGAACAAAGGAGAGGGTGGAAACGCCCAAGGAGAAACCTGGCAAGAGTAGGAGGGGATTTTTGGAGGGATTGATGAATTTCGTACCATTAGAGAAACAAGAAGAATTGTGTAAGTACTTGGCAAGCGAGCTGGAAGTCGACAGGGGGAAGGGTGACAAGTCAGATGCTGAACAGAAAGACGAATCGACGGTCAAAATAGTGAAACAAAAAGAGAGGTCTCTTTCGGAAAGATTGGCTTGGAAGAGAGGAAGAAATAAAAGGAAGGATCACTAGTGCAGAAAATATATTCTAGAACAGTGAATCTAGAACGCCTCAGAAAAAGACGATCTGGAATATAAGCCGATGGCATTTTCGTAATAAAAGTGTTATATACCAGATCGTCTTTAAAAAAGGCGATCTGATATATCGATATACCAGATCGTCATTGAAAAGGCGATCTGGTAAATCCTATATCTACAACGTCGTTATAAAAGGGCGATCTGGTATATTCGATATACCACAACGTCTTAAAAAAAGGCGATATGATATATCGATATACCACAATGTCTTAAAAAAAGGCGATCTGATATATCGATATACCAGATCGTCGTTGAAAAGGCGATCTGGTAAATCCTATATCTACAACGTCGTTATAAAAGGGCGATCTGATATATTCGATATACCACAACGTCTTAAAAAAAGACGTTCTAGTATATTGATATACCTGGTGGCATTTTCGTAATAAAATTCATTATCTTATTTTCTTCTAAAATTTCCCAAAATCACACCCCTCGTTTCATTTCCCCTCACCAAACCTAATAGCCCCACTCCTTTCCCCACCACCCACTCCCGGCGTCGGAGAGCTCTCCTCCACCGTCCAATAATGCCGGCAGCTCCTCCTGCTTCTCTGTTTCACTATCTTCTCTCCTCGTCCGGTTCACTACTTCCCGCCATCCACCTCCTCTGCCTCACAGCCCGACAGGAAGCCCACCTGCGCGACATACTACGCCACCGCGGATCCCGCTGACGCCGTCGGTGGTGCCTGAGGCTACGACGACCTGCTGAAGAATGGGTACGGCAAGGCCACCAAACCATCCTCTTCGAGAAGGGCCAGATCTGCTGCGCCTGCTTCGAGCTCCTTTCTTGATGCCAGATCTGTTCGATTCACCCGCCCGGTAATCCAATTAGTTCTCAAGTTTCCATTTTGCTCGCAACTTGGGAGTGGCGATATGTTGGCGGATCGGCAATTTTGTCTTACGACGGTAGTGGAAGAGGGTCTGATTTGGGGCTGACGTCTGGGTCGGTGTGCTTTAACGGTAGGTAAATAAAAATTAAATTTTTTATTTTTATTTATTTTTTCATTTTTTTTTCTCCAGTTTCGCATTTTGTGTTTGCTTCTTGGTGTTTTTCCTTTGAGTTTTTTCTCGTTTTTCTTCTTGTGTTGTAATCACCGGGTGAGGGGGTTTTCTCATAATGGTTACCGGAGTTTGAGTTTTGCTCGTTCCCTATTTGTTGTTTCATTTTTTTCCTACGTTTTCTTTTTTCCTTGTGGTTTGCTTTTGTGGCTACTTGTTTTTCTGTGTTGGTTCGGTGGCCAGGGTGAGGGTCGGGTCTAATCAAGGTGGTGATCCAATTGGCTGGTTCGGTGGGCGTGGCCGTTGAGGCGTGGCTGTTGTGTTTTAACTTGGCTGAGTCTCTTCCTGGTGGAGATATAATAATGGAAACCCTATCGAGTCGCTTGGCACTTATAAGTTCCTCTGCCGGACTGCACGATGTTCAAAGATCTCCAAACGCAAATAGACAGCATGTATTCCCAGCTAATTGCATAATTTTCATTAATTTATTTTTTATTATTGCATAATTGCTTTGGATAAATCTGGAGGATTTGAGGTTCACTTTTGAGATATTATTTTTTTATGATATCACTTTAAGTGATAACTGCAGCAATATGATTACATTTTTTTTTTAAGAACAATCACTTTTTTGAAGTTAAGTTGTTGCTTCTGCTATATATGATCTATGATAATGACGTGGGTATTGCTCTTGTTATAGGTGAATGTCTAAGTGAGATTTATTTATTTATTTGTTGCCATTTTGCATTTTTTTTTTTGTAATTTTCATTTATTTCTTCACAAGTTAATATTCCAGCAGAGTAATATAGTTTGATGGGTTTTTAGGTTAGAAAAGGAGATGTGTGCTTGGAAGATTTAAAGTGATATTGCAGCTGTGTACTAACAAGTAATCGATTTATTTTAATCAAATTTGTATTTTCACCTGCAGGCTTGACAAAACTAAGTTCTATGTTGTCAGAGCCAGGATATTTTCTGTTGTTACAGTGCCACTTCATCTAATTTCCATTGTGAGAACCAGTATGAAAGTCACAATGCCGACCAGGATAATATTTCTCTTTTTTCTGGCGAATTTCAATTC
>BMAC01000174.1:556594-569179 GCA_014905375.1 Phtheirospermum japonicum
GAGAGAGAGAGGAGAGAGAGAGAGAGAGAGAGAGAGAGAGAGAGAGAGAGAGAGCATGTTGCTAACATTTTACGTGGGTATAAGGTTTCGAAGGTTGCCTTTTCATATCCTTTTATATGGAATATGATATCTGAGCATTTACTTTATTTTCTTAATATGTTATTATGTCATTTACTTTGGATTTGTTGTAGTTTGTGTGAGTGTGTGTGTGTGTTTTCTCAAACTGCTGTTTGAGTAGGTAAAGAAGCTATTTGTGGCCCTTCTCTTAACCGAATTATTGTTTCATTCTTAATTCAAAATTTAAGTCCATTAGTTTTTAGTTTTTTCACCCCCAGTCCTCAAGTTGATTGAGGTATATGTGGCCCTCTTTTAAATGAATTATCGAGCCCTCTTTTAAGTGAGTTGTTGTTTCACAACCTTTTTATTCCTCTTTTTAATCCTGATTCACTGAATTTTCACAGGATCCCAATCCCCTTTTTTATTTATTTATTGTGAAATTGAGATTGTGATATAACTACATGACTATTTTGTAAAACTTGTGTACTTTGCAGGACAAAAATTGAAACTATTTTTAAAAACGTTCATTTTGTTACAGGACCAAATTTGCATTTTCACCCAATGAACTCCCATTAGTTAACATTTAAATGAATAATGCTGGTGAAATCCTTTTTTCCTTTCTTTTGTTCGAATGGCAGATTGGGAATCAGATAATAGGGAGACACATTTCTCAGATTATAGACCAAGCACTCCGTGTCCGTACATCATGGTCGACGATCATCCGGGCCATCACGATCCTTCTCGTATCATCACACATAGGGTCCAATGCACCATATTTTTGGCCTATCCAAGCCCAACAACACTCTTACATGTACTTGTTGTCGGGCCTAATCGGGCCCCTAAAAATGAAGCACACTTCTATGTGGGCCTGGACAGTTCTGCTGCAACCAGTATGTTGACATTTTTCACTATTCTTTTACAGGCTGCTTGGGAGATCATCTTTGATTAATTCTGAATAATCGTTGACAGAACCTTACGTCGGGCGAAAGATCTTCGAGACAATTCGCTGCGGGTCTTCTTTGTTCTATGGAAACAGCATGCCGATACGGGACGCTGACATGTTTGAGACAATTACAACCACCAATGAGGTTTTGCCTAATGTTTAAATTTACAAACACCCCTCTTTGAGATTTTGAGATTTTTTTTTAAAATATTTTGGAATTAGTCTAAACCTTCGTGTAGTTTTTATAAATAAACCTTAATAGTTTAGAGTTTTACCTCTTGAGGAAGCTCAGGTTAAATATCAGCACAATGTTCAGGAAGCTCTCAATTTCGGAATGGGATCAAAAAGCATAATTTACGTAAACTAAATGTCTATATGAAAGAAAGGCCACCTTGGTCATCTCCTACAAGAAGTTTTGAATTAAGAACCACCTTGACAATAACAATGAAGCTTTTCAAAGAAAGAACATTGGATTCGGTTTCATCGAAGGTTCATTTCTAATTACTTCTCTTTATTTACCTGTTTCTGCATTAGAACCCTATTGAGTTGCCTCCAATATAGCCTTCTACTAGTATTTTCCCTTTTCTTTTGCATGGTGAAGGGCAGTTTGCTATGTTGATAATATTTCTCGTTCCAGATAGTGAAATAGGTTTAGACATGTATATCTTAAGAACATGATTTTTGTTTTTTATGGTTTCAGCTTTTAAGCCAGTTACCTCTGTTTCTAGAAATAATGAGGTTTTTGATGGGAAAAATCGTGCCTTTTTTATTTTAATAAGTATCTGCTTATATCTGTTTGTTAAATATCCCTATCGACATCCTTAAGTATCTAAAACCTCTTTTCTCCATTTCTAAAATGATTCAGAAGCTGTTGTGATGGAAGATGAAATTGATGGCGGAAAGTGACAAAGGCTGGAGGACCAATGGTTCAGGAGATATGTGAAGTTATTGCGCCCTTCAAGTACCAACCATGCTGAGGAGCACCATACTGCTACGTCGGCTTTTCTTTGTATCCTCTGTCCTAGTTGGTTACTTTTATGATATACATTGTGTTGAGTTATTGATGAGTTATGAACATTGTAATTTTTGTTAAGGTATGGAGAACTACAATTATAACCCTGGAACTGTCAAACTGCTAAACTAAATTTAAAATGAAAATGAAAAATACCAAAAAATAGAAAACCTTGAAAAGACTAAACTAACTTAAAAAATAAACTAAAAAAGAGCCTAAAAAACTAAAAAAGACGAAAAACTAAAATTTAGGCTCTGCCTAACGGAATGTACTCCATTAGGTGGTTTGACACAAGTTTTTGTCTAGAACTGGTTACACAACACATGGGTGATGGAATATTCAAATGTATATGTAGTGTTCCACTACACCCTYAAGTAGGACGRGGTGGGGGGGAATATCATCTGGCTCGTGTAGACATTGTTGTGTAAATCTTATCAGACACAACATAAACAAAGGTTGGATGTTTTGTTATTTTGAAGAAGCTGACAGATTTATGTTTTAGTAAATACAATACTTTGGGCTAATTTGCATACAGTTAGGGTTTATCTTTGTTTTTTCTCTTACCCCTAGACTACAGATTCATCTATGCTGTTACTGTACTCTTTGTACTCTTTTTACCCTACATTAATTTCTTAAAATATATATGTATATGACTCATCTCTTACTATTATTGACTTGTTTTGAGTGGTTTGGATAAATTTGCTATTCTTATGCTCATTTAGTAAAGGACTGTTTGTTATTCGAAATCAGATTATCAAGGGCATATAAATATGTTCTATGTTCTGAAATTAAATATTTATTTCCATTTTTTCATTGAGTTGCAGGCACTCAACATGGAACAACCTTATTCGGACGATGACATTGATGATGTACGTAGACGTTGGGTGGAGTGTTTATTAGAGGTTATTGCTTGATCAAAAACAAACTATTTGTGGATAATTTGAATGGTAGTAAAATAGGTACTCGTCTTTTTGGTGAACGTGTATTTGGCAAATTGTGTATTATTGGTGATTTTTACTTTAACATTTGTTGATCGTGTATTTGGTGACTTATGTTGTTCGTATTGATATATTTTGGTATGTATGTATTATTTTGATTAATGGATGATTTTTTGATTATATGAATGATTGGTGTTTTTTGAAAAAATTTCAATTTAGGGCTGGGGAAAAAAATGAAAAAAACTGGAATTCAAAAACTGTCAATTCTAGAACGACTTTCACAAGGACGTTCTGGAAAATGTCTAGGATTTTGATATGCTTGAAGCATATTTGTAATATTGTCATTAATATGATGAGATATGCATTGCACTCTTTTTCCCTTAACTGAGGTTTTGTCGGATTTTCCCAGTAAGATTTTTAATGAGGCAACATTATGAGTATATTCAAAGAATAATGTACTTTTTTTCTTTCACTCGGATTTTTCCCATCGGGTTTTTCCTTGGAAGGTTCTGACGAGGCACATTCTTTGAATAATATTATATTTCAAAGTTTGAAGACAGACAAATGATAAACTCGAGAACTACTACCAATTGAAGTCATGGGGAGCAGCTGTACTCTTTTTACTTCGATCAGTTTTTTGTCCCACAGGTTTTTCTTGCAAGATTTTAAATAGACAACAACACTATAAGTGTGAAAAGAAATATTTTGTATATGACACAACTCATATTTGACTACATAAAAGGTGACAATACAAGATATATATCTCTCGAACTTCTACACACAAGATTTCCAAAAGAATAGCGATATCGATATCCAGCAAATTCTTGGTGGAATTATTCACGAAAGCATTGCCAACATCACCGTTTAGAAGATTGGTACACAAGATTGGCATGGATCGACTCAAAGTTCTTGATTTTCAGGGGGAGTAGGGATGTACTCTTTTTCCTTCGACCAGATTTTATCCCATTGGATTTTTCTGGCAAGGTTTTAACGAGGCTGCATTTTTAAGGTCATTCAAGGGGGAGTGTTATAATTAATTAATTTTAATAATTATATATCGAACTAGAAACATCCTCATCCACTAGTGCAGAAACATTTTTCTAGAACGCCCTGTTTCAGGTATTCTAGATCGCCCTGCCCAGGCGTTCTGACTAGAGCTGTTCTAGAATATCAGATTTTCCAGATCAGCTTTCTGAGGCGATCTAGAATATCCGATATTCTAGAACAGTTATTTGAGACGTTCTAGAAAAACAATTTACCCGTTCTAGAAAATAGTTTACCCCAGTTAATATGTTCCATAAAATAACATTCCAGATCGGTTACAAAAAATACGTTCTAGAAAATGTATATTCTAGAACGTCTTCTTCTAAATGACGTTCTAGAATAAACATTTTCCAGAACGCCATTTAGGAAAAGACGTTCTAGAATATAGATTTTCCAGAACGTGAATATGGAAAGCGATCTAGAATATACATTTTCCACAACGCCTTTTCGAAAGAGACGATTTAGAATATACATTTTCCACAACGTCAATATGGAAAGCGATCTAGAATATACATTTTCCACAACGCCTTTTCGAAAGAGACGATCTAGAATATACATTTTCCAGAACGTCAATATAGAAAAGGATCTGGAATATACATTTTTTAGACTTTCATGATCGCAAGCGAAAGCGGAAGGGAGTAGAAGTGCAGCGTTGCCACCGTAAGCGTAGGGGTCGCCGACCTAGTAAGTATGAAAGTGGGAGTGAAATTCATAGCTCGGATACGGGATCTCAGGGAAAAACCAAGAGGAGCGCTAGTTGGTTTAAAGAAGGGAGAGGAGAGAGCGAAATCAGGCCACATAATAAGGCCTTTAGAGACTTGCAGGAGACCATGTTGAAATTACAGAAGCGAGTTGAGGGAGAAAAGTTAGATGGGGACGAGGGACAACCATTTTCTGACGATATGATGCACGCAGCAATGCCCAGAAACTATAAGGCGTTGGAACTCCAGTATAAGGGAACGACAGACCTAGTCGAACACTTGCAGCTCTTTGAGAATGCACGGATGTTGCACAGCTACACGGATGCGGTGGCATGTCGAGCTTTTGTGTCTACCTTAAGGGGAATTGCACAGAACTGGTTCTACCAACTACCTCGGGGAAAAATTACCAGTTATCAGGTACTGCGAGCTGCTTTCTTGAAGCAATTTTCTAGCGCAAGACAGAGTACGAAAACAGCGCAATCGCTCTTTACTATGGTATAACGACCTAACGAGACATTGAAGCAATATATCAATAGATTTACTAGCGCGACTCTAGAGGTGCCCGCTGCCACTGATGAGATGAAGGTCGGAGCCTTGCACCAAGGATTAAGAAGGGAGGATTTGCGCAAGTCGCTGGTTAAAAAAGAAGCAAGAACCAACGATGACGTGCTAGCGAGGTGTCATAAGTACGTGCAGGTGGAGGAGGCTGAAGAGGAACATCAAGCACGTTTTGGAAAGGAGATTGTGGACAGAGGGGATAGTCGATCTAGGAGGGAGCATCAGAGAGATCCAAGAAGAGTAGTACGTGGGCTCCTAAGCCCGAGCTCTATGATTAATAGATGACCGGAGGATAGCATGAAGAATTGGCGAGAGGAGGATTTCACACCATTAGCTTATCCGCGAGCTAAAGTATTTGGTATCATGGAGCGTTCGGTACCCAATGCTATAAAGTGGCAAGAAGATCGCACGCCGATCCCCACGAATCCTAGGACCGGTACGTTTTCCATAACAATTATGGACATCACACTGGACATTGCAGACACCTCAAAGAAGAAATAGAGAGGCTCATAAAAGCAGGGCATTTGAAGGAGGTGATTTATAAGGAGAGAGAACCAAATGAGCAGAAACGACTGTTACCCCCACCACCACCGGAGGGACCGCCCCAGCAACAGGTCAGGGGACAGGGGCGACAGAGAAATCTAGAGCAAGAAGAGCAGCGGAGGAATAAGGGGAGGATAAATATGATTTCAGGAGCAACGACGGACGGTGATTCAAACTGAGCACAAAATAAACATGTCAAGACAGCTCGCCCCGGAACATGGGAGGTCGCTAGCGTAAGCCGACAATCACAAGTTGTGGGACTGATCATCTCTTTTGGTCCTAATAATCGGCGCAGGCTACAAGAAGATCATAAGTTCGGTATTGCTAAGGGAAGAAACAGGCATGCAAAAGCCTATCTATTATATTAGTAGGATGTTAGATGGGTCTGAGTTAAAATACACTGAGTTGGAGAAAGGAGGTTTTACGTTGGTGTGTACAGCAAGGAAGTTAAGACCCTACTTCTTGAGCCACAAGGTGAAGGTACGCACTAATCTAGCTCTCAAACAGGTTCTGGGCAATCCTAATGTATCAGGGAGGCTAGTGAAGTGGGTTGTGGAGCTGAGTGAGTATGATATCATTTATGAACCAAGGGCGGCTATCAAAGCATAAGTGTTGGCAGATTTTTTGTAAGAGATGGCAGGATCAGCTGAGGTTGATGAGGTAGTGGGGGTATGGACATTGTATACTGATGGTTCGACCACGGCATCCGGATCAGGGCTGGGCATTGTGTTGATCAGTCCGGAGGGGGAGAATCTCGAGTTCGCGTTCAAACTGGGATTTAAGGCATCTAATAATGAGATAGAGTATGAGGCTATATTGCAGGGTATTAAGATGGCGAGCGATCTGGGAGCTCGAAAGTTGCGGGTGTATACAGATTCTCAGTTGGTAGCTTGTCAGTTCGATGGGTCTTTTGAAGCTAAAGAAGAGAGGATGGCTGTGTATTTGAGTGCATTGCACGGAGAGGCAGAACGTTTTGCCGAATTCACGTTGGAACATTTACCGCGAGCTGAAAATACTCGTGCGGATCAGCTCGCTAAGATTGTAGGAGCCCTGGGGACCTGCGATACTCGACGAATTACATTAATGTTGTTGGAGCACAGTAGTGTGGAAACGGGAAAGGGAATTATGGAGCTCAAGGAAAAAGATGATTGGTGAATTCCTATCTGGGAGGTTTTGGTAAAAGTAAAAGAAGGAGCAGAGAGGATGACGACAAAGAAAACTAGAATAGCAGCTCGCTTTTGTGCGATACATGAAGAACTGTATAAGAGATCACGCTTCGGGCCCTTTCTGAAATGTCTAGCCGTTGAACGTGGAGAAGAAGTGTTGAGAGAGATACACGAGGGTTATTGCGGCGACCACGCGAAGGGAAAGACTTTGATGAACATAACGCTGCGGGCTAGGTTCTTTTGGCCTGGGATGAAAAATATGGCTAGTGAGTTGGTTCGAAAATGTAAAAAGTGTCAGATGCATGCTCCGGTTGTTCACATACCAGCTGAGGAGATGGTAGTTATGAGCTCGTCGTGCCCATTAGCTCAATGGGGGATTGATATTGTAGGTCCTTTTCCAAAAACCCCGGGCAATAAAGAGCACTTAGTAGTGGCAGTTGATTACTTCACCAAGTGGGTGGAGGCCGAGGCAGTCACGGGGATTAGCGAGCAGCATATAATGGATTTTATTTTTGAAAACATATTTTGCAGGTACGGGGTACCCCGAGTGTTGGTGTCGGACAATGGAACTCAGTTCAATGGCAGGAAAATTCAGAAATGGTGCAAGGAAATGGGGATGAAACAGTGATTTGCCTTTGTGGCGCACCCGCAGGCTAATGGGCAAGTGGAGGTCACTAATCGGATAATTGTGCAAGGGCTTAAGCTGCGGTTGGAAAAAGCTGGCGGGATTTGGGAGGACAAGCTCGCATCTGTGTTATGGGCTTATTGAACGAACCCCCGAACTACCACGGGAGAATCACCTTTCAGTTTAGTTTATGGGATGGTTGCGGTCATCCCGACGGAAATAGTACGGAGCTCACAATGATTGGCAGCTTTTAATGTGGAGGAGAATGAGAGGCTAGCTCGAGCAGCGGTTGAAACGATTGATGAAATCAGGGAACGTGCTGCAGCTCGGGTCGAACATTATAAACAGAGAGTACAAGCTGCCTTCAATAAGCGAGTTAGGCATCATTGTTTTCAGGTCGGCGACCTGGTGTGGAAGAGAGAAGATGCTTTAAATATGACTAAGAAGTTGGAACCAAACTGGATTGGGCTGTTCAAAGTAAGAAAGGTGTTGCAAGGAGGAGCATACATCCTGGAGAATGCAGCCGGACAGGTTTTGCCTCGAAGTTGGAACGTGTGTCATTTAAAAAAATATTATGCGTAAAGATGATGTTTTGTGTTCTAGATCCAATGCTCTTTGTTTGGACGGTAAGAGATTTTTATGGTTGTAGCCCAACGCTCTTATTTGGTTAGATGGTTATTTTATAATAATGGATAAATTTCTATGCTTTCATTGGATGGTTGTTAAGCGAGTTTGTGGAAAGCTGTGTGTTGTGGTGGTTCGGGAGTGGTGTAACGCTAAGATTTTTGGGGCCTTAATGGCACTGCTCCCGATCCAGCGAGCTTGTGAGAAGCTATGTGTTGTGGTTTTTGTGGTCCGGGAGTGGTGTAACGCCAAGATATTTGGGGCCTTAATGGCACTGCTCCCGATCCAGCGAGCTTGTGAGAGGCTGTGTGTTGTGGTTTTTGTGGTCCGGGAGTGGTGTAACGCCAAGATTTTTGGGGCCTTAATAGCACTGCTCCCGATCCAGCGAGCCTGTGAGAAGCTGTGTGTTGTGGTTTTTGTGGTCCGGAAGTGGTGTAACGCCAAGATTTTTGGGGCCTTAATGGCACTGCTCCCGATCCAGCGAGCTTGTGAGAAGCTGTGTGTTGTGGTTATTGTGGTCCGGGAGTGGTGTAACGCCAAGATTTTTGGGGCCTTAGTGGCACTCCTCCCGATCCACAAATAACCTCATATACTAAAGTTTTTGGGGCCTTTAAGCACTTTTTGCGATCCAGCGAGCTTGTGGGAGGTTGTATGTTATGATCTATGATGATTCTCGTTGTTAAGTGTAATGTTATATGAGCTATTTTATCACATGAGTTATTTTATTTTACGAGCTATCTTGTGTGGCTGTGTAGGCGTGATGATTTGCGAGCTGCTTGGTTTTTTGTGTTTGAACAAATATGTTGTTTTTCAGGATTGTGGGGACTAACTTGTTTAAATTTTTGGGACGAAGCTTACCTGAGCTAATGCGCAAGTTGTTTTTACTTTGGCATTAGTTTTACTTTGGTAGTGGTTTGTGCTGGGACGATCTGACGATGCACAAGATTATATATAGATATAAAGCACAAAATAATGAGCAAAAATACATTGCTCAAGCTGAAGACAAAATTATTTGTGATAGTTTGTTGCGATTGATAATTTTGTGAGTTTCGAACTGCAGGTTTATAATAAGTTAGAAATTACATCATATAATTATACATCTTATTAAGCAGTTTTATCAGAAACAGGGGGTATGGGGTTTATTGTGCTCGGCTCAGTAGGTGAAGGTTCGGTCGGGGGCGTGTCTTCGGGTGGAGTAGCCAGCTCGGTTGATAAGTTAAAAGAAAGGATGGCTCGGCCTGGAAAGGCTAACCACCATTTATCAGTCATGGGTTGTTTCCAGTCGCCTTTCCAGGTGCTGAAGGAAGTCATCTGGTTGACGATAACCTTCACATCCGGGTCATAGTTGACGTTTCTGGTCGCGAGCTGCTCTTTGACTATCTTTATGGTATTGCGCACCCATTCTCTACTCCCCATAGTCATCTTGTCGAGATACAAGGTCGACTTCCTGAAGGCCTTGATCAGCTCCTCCCGATATGAATCTATAAACTTCTGGCCTACTTCGCTCGTCAGGAAAGTTCGGCGACCTTCGATTATGCCCTCCTTACGACCTTCAGCAACACCCTGCTCGCGAGCTTCCTGGGCCTATTTTTCTGCGGCTCGCACCACCTCAACAGTCTTATTGACCTGTTCTTGGAGTTCATTGACAAGTCGAACTGCCTCGTCTTTCATGCTGGCCACTTTACTCTTCAAAAGGCTGTTCTCTTCCTCGCTCGCATTTGGACGTTTGCGAGCTTCATCCAATTCGCCTTGCGTCAGGGAGAGCTATTTGGTTTGCTGTTTCAGCTCGGGTAGACAGCTCCTCGCAGGTTTTTTGCAGCTCGTTTTCTGCAGAGTGAGCCACGAGTTGGTCGGATATCGATGTAAATAATGTGTGAAGCTGTTACAATAGAGGTTTACGGTGAGATTATTATTTATTAAAAGAATTTGAAAGAATAATTTTAGGTATACCTGGGTGCGAACACGGTCCTGGAGGAGGTTTCTTATGGCTGTTGCATCCTCACAATGGGCTATCTCTTTTTCTAAGTTAGTCGGGTTGGAGGCTGCGTCACCATGTGTTTTGCGGAGTCGTCTGCATTTTAGGGTAGGCGAGCTGGATCTCTTGGGTGGAGGACGAAGAATGCATTTGCCTTTGGAGGTCGCCTTTGAGGGGCCTTCTACGGGCTCGACCTCTGGATTTGTTTCTGGCTCAAAGGCTTCTTTCAGGATTTCGTCCACAGTGGGGATTGAGGTTGGAGGTGCTGAGGTGATCTCGGGTTGTTGCTCGGTTTGCATTACAATCTCCACCGAGCTCGACGAGATGCAGGTTTCACAAAAGGCATCTTCAAACATGAGCGAGCTAATCAATGTGGAGTAGTTTTTTCAGAAATGGATGATATTTATAGATTAGGAAACCTACCAAAATCTGCTCGGGTTAGTGTAAAGTTCGGTCAGAGTGGACGAGAGTCAATGCCCATGTATCTAAAAATCTTGGATCGTTTGGTGAGCTGTACCACGTCGAAGGGGCGTTTGCTCCACTCGGTGAGTTGGTCAGTATATTTTTTTGTACAAAGCAGGGGCGTGTGTGGAGCTCGGGGGATTGGATTGTTTTGGAGTATGGTTGAAGGTTTCAGTTAAAAAGGGCCATGGTGTGGTGTTATGAATAAAGAAAAAGTTCTTCCTCCACTCAGGAACCTTATTGGATGGGTTCACTAAGAAGCGACCTTTTCCTGAGCAGACAGCAAGATAGAAGGAGTGGCTTTGATATTTTATTTGAAAACAAAAATGGAAAAAGCCGGGATCGTGTTGAGTGTTGTAAGATTTACATAAAATGAGATAGCCCGCTAGGTATCTCATAGAGTTCGGTGTTAATTGTAGGAGGGGTATTTTATACAGTGAAGCTATTTCGATGTAAAAAGGATGAGCTGGGAACCTAAATCCATCCCTAAGTAGCTCGTCAAACAAGGTTATGTGGTTATGTGCAGGTCGCAGGGGGCATTAGTGCAGAAAATATATTCTAGAACAGTCAATCTAGAACGCCTCAGAAAAAGACGATCTGGAATATAAGCCGGTGGTATTTTCATAATAAAAGATCGCCTTTTTTTAAGGCGTTCTGGTATATCAATATACCAGATCGTCTTTAAAAAAGGCGATCTGGTATATCGATATACCAGATCGTCGTTGAAAAGGCGATCTGGTAAACCCTATATCTAGAACGTCGTCATGAAAGAGCGATCTGGTATGTTTGATATACCAGACCGCCCTTTCGTATGGACGTTGTGGTATATTCGATATACCAGATCGCCCTTTTTTAAATATCTAGAACGTCCTAAAACGGCGATGTGGTATATAGTATTATTTATTATCACTTTACTCACCTTTTCTGGAAACCCTAAAACAGATCGATTATCCTCTCCATCTCCGCTCCTTTCCTCTCCCCTGCACCTCCGATTAAACCACCGCCATTTCTAGCCCACCGACGACCATCATCTTTCAATCGCCACCACCAACTATAATAATCAACCGATTCGAAGATATGTCATAACTAAAAGACCTAATTCTCCCCCAATTTAAACCCCCACCATTCCCAACAACCACAATCGTCACCGCGACCTGAAATTGTCACCGCATCCTGCAATCGTCACTGCAACCTGCAATCGCCACCGTAACATGCAATTGTCAACCAGTTCAAAGCTTCCAAACCAAAGGCTCTAAATCTCCCCAATCTTAATAATCCCCAGCTTTCCTTCGTATTTTCTCGGCTGCTAAAAATTGTACTGTACTCCTATTACCCTAAGTGAGGATCTTAATTTTTTCTTCCTAATCAATTAGTCTGTAAATTTTTTATTTTATTTTCATTTTTCTTCCCTACTAAGAAAAACTTTACCATCTATTAAAAAATCATCCTTTTTTTCTTGTGATTCTCCAATACAATTAACCGTCATGTCTCGGGTAAATCATTCTCTTTTATGCAATTGTTGGATTTTGATATGATTTTATGATTTTCCATGTGTTGAATTGACTTTAAATTTATAGGTTGAAGCAGAAGAAGCAATAATTCAAAATATTTCAAGATAATGTGATGTAGCTGAAACATCATGCAGTGTAGAAAAGGAAAGATTGGCGCAGCAGTATACTGACTTGCCGAATTGGGAGCCAACGCCACAGGAGCTCTTTGCCATATTAGGTAAACAATAGTTTCCATTGAGATCTATAAATAAATATGACAACATTTCTGATTTGAAAAAAAAAAGTAACGAATTGGCAGATGCTTGTATAATGCATGCAGTGGTTCAATTTGTATCTTATGTGTATTGAACTGTAGTGTTGGTATTACTATTTCTTACTTGTTTGTTAATGATGGATTGCACTTGAATGTATATTTTATGACCTTGA
>BMAC01000174.1:571074-601012 GCA_014905375.1 Phtheirospermum japonicum
ATGATAATTGTATACTCTTTCTCATGTTTATAATGAAAAATATTATTGTATACTTACTGTTTGCATTTTCTTTAATTTTGTGTTTGGCATAATTGTATACTCTTTCTCATGTTTATAATGAAAAATATTATTGTATACTTACTGTTTGCATTTTCTTTAATTTTGTGTTTGGCTGAGAAAAATTCGTAAAGCAACAAGGCTTGTGAAAAATATTTGACCTCAATTGTTGTTTTTTTAAAAGTAGAAAGTTTATCAAAACTTATATTGAACCTGTATTCAGATTTGCTTTTCTGGATTCAATTTCAATTCCTGCTTTAATTGTCAGTTTAATATTATATTAATATATTTGTAGCTGATTCCTGTTATAAAAGTAAGATAGCATTCTGTTTTTGGTGTTTGATCAATTGTTTGCTGCTGGATCATGTGTGAACATTATATCTTGTAATATTTATAAGTTTAATTGATCTAATTAGGACTTCAAGGCGGCCCCTTTAAGTTTTTATAAACGTGATATTCGTTTTTCAGATTGAATGTTGTAATTTGATGTTTATGATCTCTTAACAGATTGTAGACTGTTGAGCTTAAGGTTGCCATGTCATGTTAAGGCTGAGTCGGAACCATGAATAGGGTTCTTGGAAAAAACGAAAGGTTCGTTGACTTATTCACACACACATATATAATTTAAAATTACCCTTCTAGTCATTTACCAGTGATCTTTTGCTAGAACTTAAGTTTATGTAGGCTATAGAATTTTAAAATTATCATTTTAATCATCTTTTGTCTATTAATAATAATAATAATAATAATAATAATAATAATAATAATAATACAGACAGGTGGTGCAATTTGTGAAGTAGAAACGAACATGACGGGAGTATTTGTAATTTTGAAAAGATAGCTTGGTTTTTTTTATCATAATTAGACTGAAGATGAAGGTAATTTGTAATTAACCCTTTTTCCGACCTTCTAATGAGGTGTCGATTTTCAGGCAGGAGGACCATTTTACCCTCTGTACACCGGTAGGAAGGACGGCACATATTCATATTATGAAGTAGCAACTTATGAGCTTCCTGGTCCTCAAGATAACATCTCAAAAACAATCAAGTCATTTGCATCCAGAGGATTTGATGAGAGAGAGACAGTCAGTCTACTAGGTATGCTAATTTTTTCTCCCCGCACACGTACGATAATATGAATTCATTTGATCTCAAATTTTGAGACATGTTGTTATCTTGAAATACCATTTAAAGTTTGTTTATAAATAGAACTATGACCTGATTCAATGATGTAGTTATCTAGTGCTTGCTTGCCATTATGTTGCAATTTTGTTTAGCTTACTCGAAGCTGAAATAACATCACAAAATCATCTCTATTTTTAGGGAGTGTCGACTAACTCTTGTCGACAAATAAAGTAATTATTTCTATTTTTTCTTCTTCTTCTTGCCCCTTTTCACCTTTAGCTTGAAGGACAGATTTTTGGTTTGAAATGATGATCTTGCCCTTAAGAAATAAATTGTAAAATTCATGAACATTTGGGGTAAATTATAAAATATTGAGCTTTAGAAGGTAAAACAGAATTTCATGATAATTTAAGAGAAAAACAAGAATTTTCATATGTTATTATTACTTGTTGTTAGCATACCAGACCAAGACAGACTAAAAACATTTTTTTTTTCAATATTCAGACTGTAATTTTCATTTCCTTATCTTTAGAGAAGTGACAAAGCAATGAAATTTGATAATACATATGAAGGATGTTCAGAAGATATTAGGTGCTCCATCCATCTCATACACTTAATGCATCCCATGATAACATAACATGACACTTAATGCATCCTATGATGACTATGGAATTATTATTACGGCTTATCAAGTTGTTGTGGTTTTAGACTTTAAGTGCTGTTATTTGTTGTTGTTTTAGACAATGAAAAATAAATTGGCTAGCCTGTGGCTGTTATTTGTTGCTGTTATTTCACGAGCAGCACCATCTGCTGCAAACAGAGGCAGTCCTAGGTTTATTATTTGCATTTAATGCATCACTTTTTCATTAAAAATGTTCTTTGTACAGATTTTGCTGAAAAGAAAATAAAGCATGTTATTATTTAAGAAAAAAATTACCTTTTTTCTTTCATTATTGCTGATGCTATTGCTAATTGCTGTGAAGAAAAGAATTTTAGCTGATGGTTAATAATGAAAATTTTACTTGCTGTTGCACGCAGTTATTGCTATTGCTGAAGATTGAGTGGATTCTACTTTTTACATTGCTGTTGCTGATTGTCGTTGTTGATTGTTGTTATTAGGTAGGGGAAAACACTTTCAAGGTATTAAGTTTGTATCTTTGAATTAATGTTTTATTTTACTTTCTATAATATTAATTTCGATAGTATACTATGCTTCAAAATTAAAGGAAACCCTATCTTACAAATACCCAACACACATACACACACACACACATATATAATAACAAGATTGATGCATCGATAACAGCTTGCACAATGGCCTTCATGCCAAAAAACTATTTGCTACTAACCCTAGCTTGCAAAATATTTAAATTCATTTCTTCCAAAAACTCCCATATATACTGTTATTAATACGCGAATATTGATAATTGTCAACTTCAAAAATTATATTATTAGCACACTTCAGAAAAACGATATTATTTACTTTGTTGTTTGCTTATTGAGCCAAACTTACTTTAGATTAAATGTTAACTCGTTTAGGTAGTCATGGATCATAATTGGGTAAATTCTATCCGAACAAGTGACGAATATGAGAATGGGGTGGATGAGTTTCTAGAGTTTTCTAGAACACGTGTTACTGACAATAATGGGAGGTTTTACTGTCCATGTGCGAAATGCTTGAATGATAGGCAATTAACTACTAGAGAAATTAGAGAACATTTAATTTGTGATGGTTTTAACAAGAATTACACGCGATGGATATGGCATGGTGAATTTGACATGCCAGATGTATCCCAAAATGAAGAAGCTCGCAATGAAGATGATGATGAAGATATGTATGATCATTTGGAGGACATGATTAAAGATGTTGGAGCAGAGGCCTTTGAGCAAGCACATGTAAACACGAGTTACGAGGCCTTGTCCGTTGATGCCGAAAAATCTCTTTACGAAGGCTGCAAAAATTTCTCACTATTATCTGTAGTATTGAAACTTATCACATTGAAGGCGAAGCATGGGTGGAGCGATAGGAGTTTTACGGACTTTCTTGGATTGGTGAAACTTATGCTTCCGGAGGATAATGAATTACCTGAATCCAACTACAAGGCGAAGAAGATTTTGTGTCCGCTAGGACTGGGTATAAGAAGATCCATGCATGTCCTAATGACTGCATTTTGTACAGGAAAGAGTACAAAAACTTGCACGAGTGTCCGAAATGTGGGACATCGCGTTACAAGAAGAATGGTGAGGATGCTATTTGTGAAGATGTTCGTATCAAGAAGCCCCCGATGAAGGTCTTATGGTATCTTCCAATAATACCAAGATTCAAATGCTTGTACGCTAATCAAACAGAGGCGAAGAACTTGAGATGGCATGCAGATGAGAGAATCGATGATGGTAATCTTCGACATCCGGGTGATTCACCCCAGTGGAAGAAGATTAACCAATTATATCCTTGGTTTGGCAATGAGCCAAGAAACCTTAGGCTAGGACTCTGTACAGATGGGATGAATCCATACGGTAATCTGAGCAGCCGACATAGTGCTTGTCCAGTTCTACTGGTCATTTACAACCTCTCTCCATTGATGTGCATGAAATGCAAGTATATAATGTTGTCCATGATGATTTCGGGGCCAAAACATCCCGGAAATGATATAGATATCTACTTTCAGCCATTGGTCGAAGACTTGAAGAAGTTGTTTGAGGAAGGAATTCATGTGTTCGATGCATGTAAAAAAGAAACTTTTAAGATGCATGCGATGATCTTCTATACAATTAATGACTTCCCAGCATATGGCAACTTGTCCGGGTATTGTAATAAGGGTCATAAAGCATGTCCCAAATGTGTAGAACACACTTGTTATCATCAACTTCAGCATAGGAAGAAAACGGTCTACCTTGGTCACCGGAAGTGGCTTAAAGCCAACCATCCATATCGCAAATTGAAGAAAGCTTTCAACGGCGAACAAGATTTCGAAAAAGCTCCAGGAGAGTTAAGTCCCGAGCAAGTTTATGCCCAAGTGAAAGACATTAACGTGACATTCGGTAAGGTGAAAAAGCAAAGCCAAGCGGAGAAACGCTTATGGAGAAAGAGGTCGATTTTTTTCTAGCTCCCGTATTGGAAGAGTCTTGACGTGAAGCATTGTATTGATGTGATGCATGTGGAGAAGAATGTCTCCGATAGTCTTATAGGAACGCTTCTCAATATCCAAGGCAAGACTAAAGATAGCGTGAATGCACTAAAATACCATGGTTGCCATGGGAATACGACGAGATTTAGCTCCAGTGCCTGACGGTAAGAGGACTTATCTGCCACCGGCTTGTCACACATTATCAAAAAGTGAAAAACAGAGTTTGTGTGGGTGTTTGCGTGGTGTGAAAGTGCCCCAAGGGTTTTCTTCCAATGTGAAGAGGCTAATGTCGATGAAAGAGCTGAAATTATTGGGCTTGAAGTCTCATGACCATCATGTGTTGATGCAACAACTATTACCGGTCGCTATTCGAGGTATTTTACCGAAAAAAGTGAGAAACACCATAAGTAGATTGTGTTTCTTCTTTACTGCTATTTGTAGCAAAGTTATCGACCCTCAGGTGTTGAATGATTTGGAGAATGACGCTGCAATTATCTTGTGTCAACTTGAAATGTACTTTCCGCCAGCTTTTTTTGACATAATGATACATCTGATCATTCATTTAGTGAGTGAGATAAGGGTATGTGGCCCTGTGCATTTACGATGGATGTATCCATTTGAGCGATACATGAAAATACTAAAGGGGTATGTGAAGAACCCTCATCGACCTGAAGCTTCTATAGTTGAACGCTATGTTGCAGAAGAGGCCATTAAGTTTTGTAGTCAATATTTGTCCGAAAAAAAATCTATCGGCCATACTAAGTCTCGCCATGAAGGTAGGGGTCGTGGTAAGGGAACACTTGGGGGAAAGTGATGAATGCTAATCGTGAATAAGTGCTACAAGCACATCTATACATTCTGAATAATACTCCTGAAGTCCAGCCCTACTTAGATGCACATAAGATGCTCATAAAGGATCAAAATCCTCAAAAACCTGAAAAGTGGTTGGTGAAATCACATAACAAGACCTTCTTGTCGTGGTTTAAGAATCAGGTTCTGAACGATGATTCTGCTTTAGATTTAGTCAGATGGTTAGCTAGTGGTCCTAATTTTGATGTCTTGTCATGGCATGGATATGACATAAACGGGTTTTCCTTCTACACGAAGGAGCAGGATGATAAAAGTACTGTGCAAAATAGCGGAATTACACTGGAAGCGGAATCGATATATTTCTCTAGTTCGAAAGATAAAAACCCTTTACGTGCAACAAGCTCTTATTTTGGGATTATTCAAGAAATTTGGGAGATTGATTACATTAAATTCAAAGTTCCTGTTTTCAAATGTAAATGGGTAGATGGTAATAATGGTGTGACGGTAGATGATCTAGGATTTACATTGGTTGATTTTAGTAAAGCAGGATATAAAAACGAGCCATTTGTCATGGCATGCCAAGCAAAACAAATATTTTATGTCACCGACCCGAGTAACAAAAACTTATCAGTTGTCTTACACAGCAAAAGAACTCTATCCGGTGAAGACAAGGATGAGTCGACCTTAGATATTTGTGAGACACCTGCCTTCTCATCAAGGCTCCCCGACATGACTGACGAAGATGAAATTGATGATGTTCATGCTGTTAGGGAAGATCATCGTGAAGGAATATGGGAGAACATACCAACAAATTAGATAGTAAGCTTGAAAATGTTGTACAATATTTTCCTATTTTTTGATTATTAACTATAATAATATTTTAGCCTAATATTATTTATCTAATTATTTTTCAGCAATTTCGACAAATACAAATATTATTCATCTTTGATTTATCGACATCATTTGTTTTATTGTATAAACAGATTTATTGACATTATTTATTTTATTGTATAAATAGGCATGGAGGGCAACATTGGAGTTGATGGTCAGCACACTTCCGAACAGCCGGGCCCTTTAGTTATGTCGACCCGTAAAAGAGGAAATCGCATGCCGACTCGCATGGCACGACTTACTTTGAAAATTCCGGGTAAAGTGAAGGTAGTATTTGATCATCGTTCGGAGGTTATTGGACCCAAAAAGGGTAGTATGGACAACTTTGTCAGTTACGTTGGCATCTTAGGACGAAAACATGCCAGCATCCTGATAGATTCCTGGAAGAATGTGCCCGACAACACTATGGAGCTAATTTGGCAAGCAATTTTGGTATGGCGCCAACTACTTTGATTTTTTATAATTACGTGAAAGGTCTTGAGTTTCAGCTCTAGTTTTGGGCTCCCAATTTTGTAATTCATTCTTCCAAATTCCTGTGTGTGTTTTACTAATAGTTTCTCTAAACAAAATTTAATAATAATAATAATAATAATAATAATAGTAATAATAATAATAATATCTTGATAATCTAGAAAATATTAGGAACAAGAAATGAAATACAGGAAAGCTCATAAGTTGAAGATTATACCTGAAAATAGAGTCCATTTTCATTCATTTATTAAGTCCATTTTCATTCAATATTTTGTTGTCTCTGTGTTTTGAGAAAAAGAGCAAAAAGAGTGTTTGGTCAAATTCAGTTTGCTGTCTGAAATTAAATGATTTAATTTTAGTTAGTTTATAATCAATGTAAATAGTGTGATATTACAAACCTATAATCTTTTTGATTTAATTTAAGTTCCTATTTTGATAAGGACGACCCTTTCGCCCTGGATCATGCAAACTCACTTATTTGCCATTAGCTATTTAGTTTGCATGCGTCTGCATTTTTTTTGCACGTACACATCTGATATGTACGATCTCATTGATATCTTCGCACGATTGAGCAGTGTTAATCTCAGGCATGTTATCATGATTAACTCTGGGTTAGGGTTTTCATTTTTCTTATCTCTTACAATCATCGGCTGCCAATTATCTTATTGTTATTCAATAATAGACATTTACAATTTTTCAGGCCCTTGTTTACGTAAGTAATTTATTTTATGATATAGGAGAAATTCGAGAATTTTATCATTGATGACGAGAAGGAGGTCGAGTTATCTCTCGTTAATGTCAAAAAGCGTAACAAGTTCAAGACAAAGTGGTTAGCCTATGTCGGGAGGCGTTGGGCGGCCTTCAAGACTAACCTCATGACAAATTACGTTCACGGAAAGAAAAAAGACGCTGCCCCGTATGTAAATGACTACCAGTTCCTCGATCCAGAAACTTGGGATGCTTTTGTTGCATCACGTATGACTGAAGAAAGCAAGGTAAGTCCAAGAACTTTTTAATATTATTTAGGAAAATGTTTTAATCAAAACTCCATTGATGTTTTAGCAATTACTTTTTCGTAGGCAAAAAGGGAGAAGTATAAGGCAATCCAATCAAATAATAAATGTCCACAGAGGTGTTCTCGTGGGGGCTACAAACTTCTAAAACAAAAGATCATCGAGGAGAAGTATAAGGCGAGATGAGAAGCCTCGGGGGACCCGTCGGAGGTTATTCCCCCTCCATCTCCGCCCTCTCATCATGAGGCGTGGAAGAGAGCGCGCATCACAAGCACTGCACAATATGTGACTCCAGAAGCCAGTTCTATCGCCGAAAAGATTGTAAGAAACTTATTTTGCCTTTCGTGATTATGGTTAAAATTAAGGGTACTTTTTGTTTTCTTGATTAACTTTCAGTTTCTAAGTAATTTGCTGTTTATTTGAGTTTTGTTTGTTTGTGATTTTCTGTTCCGAAAGAAGTGTTGCTTTATATGTTCCTTATCTGAGGTTAATTTATTACCATTTCTTATTAATTTGAGTTAATTCGCTAGTTTGGCGTTGGATTTTGAATTACTGAGGTGCTAACATTTCTTATCCGTGCAATACTTACTTTTGCCATTTTAAGTTAAATATATGTACCTTTGTGTTGTGGCATAAGAAGTTAAACATTATATCTTCAGATTGAGTCAAGACTTTGGTTTACCTCTGCAAATAGTTTTCTCCCAATTGTAGGAGTCATGTTTTATCAGTTTTCTTAACTAACTTTTCCCGGGACTTATATTTGTTATCTATATTTATATTAGCAATGCATGATTTCCTATCAATACAGGTTAAAAACTATTATTCTACTTGGTATGATTTTTGATGTCCAATGCTTTTTATGAATATTTGTCATTCGATAAATAACCAACAAGAAACAGGATTTCAGTTGCTGCAAGATCATTACCTATATGAAAGGACAAAGAACATTGATGTGAAACTCTACTTTTTAACATAGGTTAGTTTTAGAATGATATAGGTTAACTATCATTTACTTTTATTATTATAAATTAGGATTTGTATTAATAATTAACAGGTTATTACAAAAATTTCGTGCTAGCAACATGTATTGTACCAAGCAACATAGGTTAAAATTAGGATTTCTGTTGCTTTGATTTCTGATTCCTGATTCTTTGATTGAATTTTTATAAAGGAATTATTTATTGATATTGGTTTGTGCGCTGCTTCTATAGTAATAATCAGAACTACTGATTTTTACTTTACATTTAGCAATAGGGAAATGGATGAAAGCTATGAATCGAGCTTAATATGTCATTTTGCATTAAAATGCTAATTATGCTAGCTTCTGCATAAATAGGTTCTTGTGTTAGGGTATCAGTCCTAAATTAGCTCGGTTGTGCTTAAATTGAAGGATTTGGGATTGCATTTGAAATACATTATAGTAAATCCTTTGGTGGTTGTTTATCAATCTCAAGTATCTATGAAGGTGCTAAAAATGAGTTGTGGTATAATCCGTACAACAATTTCTGCACACATAAACTTAAGTTTTAAACAAATATAAAATAGGCTGCTGCAGAGAATCAATAGGAATCCAACAAAGTGCTTTAGTTGCTCAATGAGAACTTCTTTTGTAGTTTCAAATGATACGTTTAGGCAGTATTACTTGAACAATGATTTAAAAACTACTCGGATTTGTTTTAAACTTCAGTGTTGCTTTTGGTTGTTCTTGATGGTAATGTTGTTTGTGTTGAGCTATAATGCTTCTCGTCTACATGATTGAAGATTACATGCTTTTTTGCAAATGACCTGGGCATGCTTTAAATAGTTAACCTAGCACAAACATTCAAAAAATTTGTTCCAAAATGCTTATTTTACTGCGAATCATGTGATAATTTCAAAGGTATTTTTTATGACTAAATCTCTTACTTGATTTATTAGTTGTACATGGGCACAACACAAGATGAATTTGCTGACGTACGAAGAATTTTTAAATTTTAATCCCCTCCCTTGGTGTTTTTCCCCCTCTTTTTATAAAAACTAAAGATCCACACATACATATATGATAACTTTTGGTTATCCAGTAGGGGTACTAAAGGATATAAAGTATTAGATTTAAAAACATATATTGTTACTATCTCCAGAAATGTTCAATTTTAAGAGCATGTTTTTTACCTATTGTTGAGTCATAAGCCATAATAGAACCTACTGTTGAGTCAGGAATATTGCTAATATACTATATATAATGGTTTTATATAAATATCAATATGTCCCAAAACTCATAAAGGTGATAAGTGAGAAATTGTATGGTAATTGATGGTCTAATTCCTATGTTTTTATACGCGTAATGTTCTCATATATGCTTATTTCTCGCATAATTGTTATTATGAGCAATCAAGCACCAATCGTATATTTCTTCTCTATTTTGCAGTAATTGGTGCTATATTTATCGAAGGATGTTTCACAAGGAAGTAGAGAAATAAGGATTGACGAATCGACGAGAGGAAAACCAAAAATAAGGATGTTGCGTCGATGTCGCGGCTGGTTCGCGTCAGTCGACGCTCCGTCGACGCCGACTCGGCCGAGATATTTTAGGAAGAAACTTGGGCGGCAAGAAAGGAGAATTCTATATAAAACTGACCTAATCCCATCCAAAATATAACTTTGGAGAGCATACAACATATCCTAGGGTTCTAAGGAGGTCAAGAAGGGCTCCAATTCGTCCCAAAGTCATCCAACGCAAGAGAACTTGAAGATTGACGTTCCAAGACGCAAGATTCAAGTTCAACACATCGTCTCTCCTATTTATTCAAGAATTATGTTTGTTTATCTGAACCTTTTCTTTTATTTTCTTAACTCCATGAGTGAGTAAACTTATTATCTAGTTCTAGGGATTTTGAAACCCTCTTGAAACTTCGTTTTGATTGATTTATGCAATATTATCTTTCGTTCTTCATATGCGATTGTTTGTGTTGTTCTAATTTCAATTCATGATTGCTTAATTCTTAATTTAGCTTGATCACCTAGGTTAGGGATTGGTTATCTATTGCTAGAAATAGGATTGCTTCCCGTGTAATTGTCGTAATTACTATTTCTCCGAAGCAACTAATGATTGCGAATCATTAGGGACAACACAACATAGGTTGAATGAACCGAGCTTATGCTTTTGTTACTTAGATTAATCTATTTGTCTATTTATTAATGCTGTTGTTGGGTTGAACCTAGAGAGCTTATTCTAGGTTGTTCAATAATTAGATTCAATTAAAGAGCTTGTTTTAGTTGAGTACACGGTAAGGGCAAATTCGAGTAGCAGAGCTTATTGCTACTTAGGGTTTTTAGTCACATATGATGAATGGATTATGATATTGTGGTCAGTTAAATGAGTGAATCGAGGGTGGATACTAAACTAGAACTAGAGCTTTAATATTATTTAATTTTCGTTAATTATTTTCTTTCTAGTTTAATTGCTTGTTTATTTTATTAGTAAAATTAATTCAAAATTTCTTTCCCCCAATCATTTAAATAAAATACGAATAATCACAATCTAACCACACTCCTCGTGGGTACGATCCTTACTTATCACTACTGCTAGTTCGTAGAGAAAAGCTGAGGAAATAAATATTTAATTTGACGCTTGACGACGGGCGGTCAAATTTTGGCGCCGTTGTCGGGGAGTGACGCGTTAAATTATGATTTTTAGTATTTTAATATTTTATTTTATTTGGAATAAATTGAACTCTTGTTGAGTGTTTTTCTTAGGTGAATGAACTTGAGATCATACGGGAAGAAGAATTTGCATTATTATCCAGAAATCAACAAGAGAGGTTGTGAGTTGAAGAAAAAGAAGGAGGCTTCGAACTCGGAGCAGGTACTACCTAACTACATATCCGAGGATTCTTCAAGCGAGAGCAAAGAACGAGAATATGAGACGATGGCTGTTCAAGCAGAACGAACGTTGAAGGAGTTGGCAAATCCCGACCTTCCTCAACAACCATTGTGCATCACTTTTCCAATGGTGAACGATGCTACATTTGAGCTACGGTCCGGACTAATCCATCACCTACCTTCATTCCATGGACAAACAGGCGAAGATCCACACAAACACTTGAAAGAGTTTCATGTCATCTGCACGAGCATGAAACCCGCTGGAGTCACGGACGAGCAAATCAAGCTAAGGGCATTCCCCTTTTCATTAAAAGACCTAGCCAAGCAATGGCTTTATTACTTACCTTCGGGATCCATCACTACGTGGGGGGCCATGGAGAGAATGTTTTTGCAGAGGTACTTTCCCGCATCGCGAGTGGCAAATCTTCGAAAGAACATTTGTTCGGCTAGGCAGACGCAAGGAGAAACGTTGCACGAGTACTGGGAACGATTCAAGAGGCTTGTGGCGAGTTTCCCTCAACACCAAATAGGGGAGAGACTTTTGATTCAATACTTCTACGAGGGATTGAGCCTCACTGATCGAAACATGATTGATGCTGCTAGTGGAGGCACTTTGATGGAAAAGACACCGACGGCAGCAAAGGAACTAATATCGAACATGGCATCCAATTCCCAACCATTCGGCAGCCGTGATCCTTCATTGAAATCAGTAAATGAGATGGGTAATGATTCACTGCAGGCCCATTTAATTGAATTGAAGGCCATGATAAGTGCGGGAGGAGCCCCAAAGGTTCGACTATGTGGCTTATGCGAAACAGTGGAGCACGTTACTGAGGATTGTCCACATTTTTCCACATTACGCGAGGCACACGTGAATGTATTGGGAACCGGAAATGGGCAAGGGAGAAAGTACGATTCATACCCCTAGACCTTCAATACGAGATGGGGCGATCACCCCGGTTTTAGATGGAAGGATCCGCAAAGAGGTCAAGGGCCCTCTCAAGATCAACAAAGGGGGCAAAACTTTCCGAACCAATACCAAATCCAATGACAAGAGGAAAACTCATCATCACTGGCAGAGATGGTGAAGTTAATGGCAACAAATACTGCTCAATTTCAACAAGAGACCGCCAAATTTCAGCAAGAAACCAGGCATCCATATAAAACTTAGAGATGCAAATGAGTCAAATGGTTGTTCATATAACCCAATTGGAAGCGCAAGGCGGCGGCCGACTGCCACCTCAAACCGAGGTGAATCCGAGAAATGTGAGCGCCATAACAACGCGAAGTGGCAAGAAAGTGGAAGGGCCAACCAATCCAATGCTAGAGCCGGAAAATGAAGACAAAACGGAGGGAGAAAACTCGGAGCCAAAACATGCTGACAAAGGTAATCCTAAACCTTCTAATAATTTTAATAACCCCGTTGTTTTCCCTCCTAGGACCGAGCCACTTCCATTCCCATCAAGAGTCAAGTGCCAAGCTAAGGAAGATACGAAGAGGCACATACGAGATGTTTTCAAGAAGGTGGAGATCACCATTCCACTTGCCGATGCGATCAAGAAAATTCCTCGTTACGCCAAGTTCCTAAAAGACTTATGAACCAACAAGAGAAGGTTGAAAGAAGACGAAAAAGTCCTAATGGGAGCTAACGTATCAGCCGTTTACCAAAAGAGCTTACCACAAAAGCGGAGTGATCCGGGCATGTTTTTCATTCCATGCACGATTGGAGACATGCGACTTGAGCGAGCCATGCTGGATTTGGGGCCTCAATAAATGTCATGCCACGCACCATTTTTGACTGTTTGAAAGTTGGGCCATTGAAGAAAACTGGGGTAGTGATTCAACTTGCTGGTCGAAGCACCGCCTACCCTAATGGTGTTGTTGAAGATGTCCTCTTAAAGGTGGACGAGTTGATTTTCCCAGCTGATTTCTATGTGTTGAGCATGAATGAGTCCGCATCAAAATCGCCACCTATCTTATTAGGGAGACCATTTCTGAACACTGCTCAGACAAATATCGACGTTACTCGAGGCACCCTAACGATGGAATTTGACGGTCACATTTGTCAATTCAATATTTTTGATGCTATGAGATTTCCTGACTGCGATAACTCTGTTTTTGCACTTGATTGTTTTGACTCTTTAGCGCAGGAATTTCTCGAAATGCACAAACAAGATGAGCTCAAAACGACGATCACACGAAGTTTGGGGGAGGGCTCGTTGCTTTTTAGCTACCCTCTAACTGAGCCAACTTGGGAGAACGATGTACAAGAGATAATGTCGGCCTTGCACGCACTTAGTCCAAAACCAAGAAAGGAAGATATGAATTTCATCAAACTTCCCGAGTCACACAAGAAAGTCGTACCTTCTACAATCAAGGCACCAGAACTCGAACTCAAGGCCCTACCGGAGCACTTAAAATATATTTTCTTGGGCGACAACAAAACACTGCCTGTGATCATTTCATCTCACTTAGACGACTTCCAAGAGGCGTCACAGTGACAAGTACTCAAGGATAACAATCAAGCAATCGGGTGGACCATAGCGGACTTGCGAGGGATAAGTCCTTCCATGTGTATGCACTGAATTTTACTCGAAGAGAATGTTGTACCGTCTAGAGAACCCCAAAGACGACTGAATCCAGCAATGATGGAAGTGGTAAAGAAGGAGATTCTAAAACTGCTTGATGTTGGGGTGATTTACCCCATTTCTGATAGTCGGTGGGTGAGTCCGACTCAAGTCGTTCCAAAGAAGTCGGGTGTCACGGTGGTCAAAAACCAAGAAGGCAAACTAGTTCCGACAAGGATTCAAACGGGATGGCGAGTTTGTATTGATTATCATAAGCTTAACGCCATGACTCGCAAGGACCATTTTCCTCTTCCGTTTCTTGATCAAATGATTGAGAGGTTGGCGGGCCATTCATACTACTGTTTTTTGGATGGCTACTCGGGATATTTCCAAATTCCTATAGCACCCGAGGATCAAGGGAAGACTACCTTCACATGCCCTTTCGGCACATTTGCCTATCGCCGCATGCCATTTGGACTTTACAATGCACCGGCCACATTCCAATGATGTATGGTAAGTATCTTTTCGGAATACGTTGGCGAGGTTATAGAGGTCTTTATGGATGATTTAGCATTTATGGCGATTCTTTTGAGGTATGTCTTGAGAACTTATTTTTGATTTTGAAATGTTGTGTTGATACTAACCTTGTATTAAATTGGGAAAAATGTCATTTTATGGTGGAACAAGGTATAGTTCTAGGACACATTGTCTCGTTGAAAGGAATTGAAGTCGATAAATCTAAGATTGATACAATAGCTGCGTTGCCTTACCCCGCCAATGTGCGGGAAATTCGTTCTTTTCTTGGCCATGCAGGATTTTATAGGATATTTATCAAGGATTTTTCGAAGATCGCATCGCCACTTTGTAGGCTCTTGCAAAAAGATGTGGAGTTCAAGATTGATGATGACTGCAAGAAGTCCTTTGACACACTCAAGGAGCGGCTGACCACCTCTCCAGTTATCCAACCACCAAGATGGGACCTGCCATTCGAGATAATGTGCGATGCGAGTGACTATTCTGTGGGAGTCGTGCTAGGGAAGAGGGTGAACAAAGCAACCCATGTGATTTACTATGCATCGAGAACTTTGAACCCTGCCCAAGAGAACTATACTACCACAGAGAAGGAGCTTCTAGCTGTTGTGTTTGCCCTTGAGAAGTTCTGCTCATACATCATTGGCTCAAAGGTTGTGGTTTCTAGTGATCATGCTGCCCTGCGACATCTACTTACAAAAAAAGAAATGAAGCCACGTCTCATACGGTGGATTCTACTGCTCCAAGAATTCGATTTGGAAATCAAGGACAAGAAGGGAGCTGAGAATACCGTGGCCGACCACCTCAGTCGATTAGTTCATGTGGGGGACGAGCTACAACTTGATGAGAGATTTCCGGACGAGCAACTACTTGCAATTGAACATGTGGATCCATGGTATACTGACTTGGTAAATTTTCTAGCTGCTCGTGTGTTTCCAACAGGATTGACGAAAGCAAGGAGGGACAAGCTGAAGAGTGATGCGAAGTATTATGTGTGGGATGATCCATACCTTTGGAAGCATTGTGCTGATCAAGTCATTCGAAGGTGCGTTCCCGAAGCGGAATTCCACGCTATTCTTTCATTCTGCCATTCTCATGCATGTGGAGGACATTTTGGATCGAAGAGAACTGCACATAAAGTACTTGATAGTGGTTTTTATTGGCCATCCCTATTTCGAGATGCGTATGAATTTTGTAAGGCATGTGATAATTGTCAACACACGGGGAACCTTTCACGAAGAAGCCAAACTGTTTCGAGATGCGTATGAATTTTGTAAGGCATGTGATAATTGTCAACGCACGGGGAACCTTTCACGAAGAAGCCAAATGCCCCAAGCCCCCATAATGGTTTGTGAAATTTTTGATGTCTGGGGCATCGACTTTATGGGCCCCTTCCCAAATTCATTCAAAAATATTTATATTTTGCTTGCGGTGGATTATGTCTTCGAGTGAGTGGAAGCGAAAGCCACCTCAACTAATGACTCGAAGGTTGTTGCACGTTTCATTAAATCTCGGATCTTCTCAAGGTTCGGGATCCCTCGAGCTATGATAAGCGATCGTGGCACTCACTTTTGCAACAAGACAGTGGAGGCATTGCTCCGAAAATATGGTGTTGCTCTTAGGCTCTCTACAGCCTACCATCCACAAACAAATGGGCAAGCCGAGGCTTCAAATCGAGAGATCAAGTCCATTTTGGAGAAGACCGTCAAAGTAAACCATAAGGATTGGAGCATCAAGCTGAAGGATGCACTGTGGGCGTATCGCACGGCATATAAGACACCTATTGGGATGTCACCGTATCGCCTCATTTTTGGGAAGCCATGTCACTTGCCCGTGGATCTCCAACACAAGTCATTTTGGGCCGTGCAACAATGCAACTTTGATTTTGATGGAGCCGGGGCGCTAAGGAAATTGCAACTACGAGAATTGGAGGAAATCCGGAACGAAGCGTTTGAAAATTCGCTAATTTATAAAGAGAAGACGAAGGCGTTCCATGACTTGAAGATTTCAAGAAAGGAGTTCGTAGTGGGCGAAAAAGTGCTACTTTTTCATTCTCGCCTTAAGCTATTTCCCGGTAAGTTGCGTTTAAGGTGGGTTGGACCATTTGTTGTCACCCACGTATTCCCGCATGGTGCGGTGGAGATTTTTAGCCCAAAGATGAACAAGACGTTCAAGGTGAATGGACACAAACTCAAACCGTATTATGAAGGGTTTCGCTCTATTGATGAGGAACGGATGGAGTTGGAAGCACCACCTATGACTTGATCAAGGGAATAAGTCGAGCCAACGACTTTAAACAAAAGCGTTTGTTGGGAGGCAACCCAATGTTTACTCGTTTTATTTTCTATTTTTCTTTCTATTTTTTCTTGCAGCCTTGGAAGCGATAACTTGTTTTGGATTTGTGGGCCACTTTTCAATGGAACGAGCATCAGAATTAATAGGACCAAGACCCCTCGAAATTTACCTCGGTGATTCCTCTTCCTACTCTTTCCCTAATATTATGCGTGATGTGCTTGTTCTTGTTTTATGTTCGCTTGAGGACAAGCTAAGGTCTAAGTTTGGGGGAGTGGGTTATTGTGCTAAAATTGATAAACTTTGGAATTTTTGTGATAAATCCCGGGGAATTGAAAATAAAATGATTAAAAGTACTTGCTTGAATTGCCTTGATGAACTACGTTTGGTTAAAGTATTTAGTCATCATTTGATTTAGAGGTCAAAGGTACGCATGTTAGTGCTTTTGTGATCCAATTGTGGGGCGTCAGCTCTTGATTATTGCGTTATCGTTGTGTACTTGTGGTTGTCGTACTCAATATGAATTTGTGTGGGGCCTTGAAGTTGGCGGTTGCGTGATGATATCTCGTTAGTAGAAACAAAAGTCAATAAAGTCTGATTGGGGTATACCGGCATGGCATTAGTCGAAAATTGAAAATTGAAAAAAAAATTAAAAAGAATTGAGGTGCCGAAACAGCTGCCTATCCGTATTTATCAAGTGCATTCGCTTATAATTCTAAGAGCGAAGTCCAACGAAGATGCTAGTAGCTTAATAAATTCATGCACAAGGCGCATCATACTATCAAACTCTCAAACATGGTGAAGGCGAACTTAGCAAACCAGACATCCAATCAAGAAGATCCTCCTATCCAGCATCTTATCATCATTGTGAAGTCAAGAATGGTAGTGCGGAGCTACGGGCCTCAATTGAAAAAATAAAAATAAATAAATAAATGGGAGAGGATGAGATATCTAATCAATTCCAACGATGGATAGAGCCAAGCCATTGAGTAGCGAGGGGGCACCATGCTACATTGACATATCATATGTAAAAAGGGGTTGCCAAGCTGCTGGAATCTCCTAGGCCAATACATGAAACGCTTGCGATCTTTTGAAATATAGTGGTGTCTAGAGTCCGAATACGTTCATTTGGCCAATTTGAGTGATTTACTTACATTATGTTAGTCCTATGCGTTAATTCTAATGTTGCTTGAGGACAAGCAAGAGTTAAGTTTGGGGGATTTGATAAGTGAGAAATTATACGGTAATTGATGGTCTAATTCCTATATTTTTACACGCGTAATGTTCTCATATATGCTTATTTCTCGCATAATTGTTATTATGAGCAATCAAGCACCAATCGTATATTTCATCTCTATTTTACAGTAATTGGTGCTATATTTATCGAAGGATGTTTCACAACGAAGTAGAGAAACAAGGATTGACGAATCGACGAGAGGAAAACCAAAAATCAGGATGTTGCGCCGATGCCGCGTCGATACCGAGGGTGGTTCGCGTCAGTCGACGCGATGTGTGGTACTGCGCCTGGCTGTGCGCGCGTCAGTCGATGCTATGTCGATGCCAAGTCGGCGGAACTCTCTGAAGCATCGATCCAAGGCGCGTCAGTCGATGCTCACTCTCTGAAGTGTCGATGGAAAGAGCGTCAGTCGATGCCCCTGCAGGTCGACGCAGGCGGATGTTGCGCGTCGACGCCGAGGCTGGTTCGCATCAGTCGACGCTCCGTCGACGCCGACTCGGCCGAGATATTTTAGGAAGAAACTTGGGCGGCAAGAAAGGAGAATTCTATATAAACCTGACCTAATACTGTCCAAAACATAACTTTGGAGAGCATACAACATATCCTAGGGGTCTAAGGAGGTCAAGAAGGGTTCCAATTCATCCCAAAGTCATCCAACACAAGAGAACTTGAAGATTGACGTTCCAAGACGCAAGATTCAAGTTCAACACATCGTCTCTCCTATTTATTCAAGAATTATGTTTGTTTATATGAACCTTTTCTTTTATTTTCTTAACTCCATGAGTGAGTAAACTTATTATCTAGTTCTAGGGATTTTGAAACCCTCGTGAAACTACGTTTTGATTGATTTATGCAATATTATCTTTCGTTCTTCATATGCGATTGTTTGTGTTGTTCTAATTTCAATTCATGATTGCTTAATTCTTAATTTAGCTTGATCACCTAGGTTAGGGATTGGTTATCTATTGCTAGAAATAGGATTGCTTCCCGTGTAATTGTCGTAATTACTATTTCTCCGAAGCAACTAATGATTGCGAATCATTAGGGACAGCACAACATAGGTTGAATGAACCGAGCTTATGCGTTTGTTGCCTAAATTAATCTATTTGCCTATTTATTAATGTTGTTGTTGGGTCGAACCTAGAGAGCTTATTCTAGGCTGTTCAATAATTAGATTCAATTAAAGAGCTTGTTTTAATTTAGTACACGGTAAGGGCAAATTCGAGTAGCAGAGCTTATTGCTACTTAGGGTTTTTAGTCGCATATGATGAATGGATTATGATATTGTGGTCAGTTAAATGACTGAATCGAGGGTGGATACTGAACTAGAACAAGAGCTTTAATATTATTTAATTTTCGTTAATTATTTTCTTGCTAGTTTAATTGCTTGTTTATTTTGTTAGTAAAATTAATTCACAATTTCTTTCCCCCAATCATTTAAATAAAATACGAATAATCACAATCTAACCACACTCCTCGTGGGTATGACCCTTACTTATCACTACTGCTAGTTAGTAGAGAAAAGCTGAGGAAATAAATATTTAATTTGACGCTTGACGACGGGCGGTCAAAAGGCCATACTATATTTCTATATAGACATAAAGGTTTTTCTTATTATACTCACATTGTCATGTGTATTTGGAAGGAAGCAGTAAGTGAGGACAATAATGAAAGTGTAGGAAGTAATCACGAGGTATGTATTTTCTTGATATAAATATTTTCTTACTTCCGATTCGATTGACTGAATAACATAGATATAGTATCAATAAGCAATGTCTTTTCAATCTTATAATAATCAAAGACTTCTATTATTAGCCTATTGTCCAGGGAAATAAGCGCAAAAGGAATTTTAAAAAAGTAGAGTTTCACATCAATGTGCTTTGTCCTTTCCTTAAGTACATTATAATAAATAAAGTTTGTAGTCTGTGACAAGGAAAAAACAAAAAAGAAGAAGCGCTTTATTATTTTCCTGCCATCTCAATGTCTAGAAAGGGGAATATATTAAAATAATTTGTGAATCTCCTGCCATCTCTTTATTTGCATCCTATTTTACACGGTTTTGGTATTTGCATTCTAATATGTGTGTGTGTTTTAATTTCATTTGGTTAGTTGCAAGTGAGTACAGTACATTATAAGGGCCTTTTCATGAGTCCTAATCCATTGTTTGTGATCCCTGAGGTTTTAATGTATAGATATGTATAGAAATAGGAGAGGGTTTTTTTACAAGTGGACAAGGTGTTGTTATTTTGGAAGGGCAGCCTGGTATAAATAAATGATGAGTCTCAAAGAGTGTCTCTAAAAGAAGACTACACATGGTTGAGTTTGGGGGAAGCATTATCACTTGAGTTTGGGGTAATTTAAGTTCTCCCTTTTCTATATTCTCTGTCCTTTTTCTTTTACTCCCCCTTTTCACGAACTTTTTCAATCCCATTTTTCGTTTTTAGGGTTTTTAGGGTTTCTGTGTCCTGCTTCACCTTTTTTAGTGAGTAAAACCCGATGCGCTGTCACAAAACTAGAAATGCATTCATGGTTTTTCTATTACTTTAACTTCTCGGAGCTGTTAAGGTGCTGTTTGTTACCATTTTATCGAATTTCGAATTTTTTTGGTTGTTCCTTGAAATGTTTGTGTTTTCTCGTGGATCTGTTATATATCGATGCAAAACGCTTTCAATTGGATCTAGGGTTTATCCAAGGGAAGTGACAAGGGAAAAAATAATATTATTTAAAACTAGATTTCTATACTTCTTTCTTAAAGGAAGAACTAGGTATCAAATATAAGATTTTATTTTTTTGGAATTTAACGTTGGTACAGTGATAAATGAAATGAAATAAATGCTCAGAATACTATTTGCATCCATATGTTAAGTTCAATTTGAGGCCCTAGCATAGTATGTAACTAACTGAAACTTTGCTTTTGATATTCATAAGCTATACAAGTTTCTCGGTGCAATGGTTCTAATTGTTGTGTGCCGGATTTTAGATTTTCTCGATATTTTAACATTACAGCTTCCTTTGCTAGGAGAAAAGAAGTATCAATATATTTTAACATAATCTTTTTAATCTTTCAATATATTTTGTTGTTGCAGGATTCTTTAGAAGAACAACAATCTCAGGCAGTTTCAACCCTAGTGGTAGGAACGATGTACTTGCAGTTGCAATTGGAAAGCCAGAGCATCCCGGACGTGTCAGGGGAGTTGGAAAAGGACACACACTTAGGACCTACTTCGGAAAGCCCCAACCCCGTATCTGCGATGGAATGGTGTCCCGAGAGGAGGTAGATGTTATCGTTGCATCCAGGGTTGATGTTATCGTTGCATCCAGGGTTGCCGAAATGCAGAAAAAATTAAGAGAAGAGATGCTGATGATGTTCAGCTCCAAAGTGGCCACTACGTCTGTCTCGGAGACTCCAGTAGCCCAAAGTGCAAAAGGAAGTTATGCCCCGGATCTTATGATAGAGGATGTCCAAGACGAACACGATGACGAATACGAGCTGTATGTCGAGCATCCGCAGAGACGATTGGTTGCATATCATCATCTTCACGACTTGGGTTCGACCATACACCACAAAATAATGAAAGATGATGAAGTGAGAGTGACAGTCGTACGAGTTCTAGTTGGAGATGCGCTTGCTCCATTACCGACGGATGAGGTCACTACTGAGGGAGAAGCTCCTAATCAATTCATTGCTTGGCGTAGACGTTTGGTTCAGAGTGTTACGCACAAGGTACCTTTCATAATTTTTGTTAATTTTCTTTTTATACTTTGTGTGCACCACAACTTATATCATCTTCAAATTTGTGTATGAAAATGAATATCAGTTTGGCACCACAGCTTAATCTCATTAGGGAATTAATATCAGTTTGTCAACACAGCTAAAATGAAAATGAAATCATATCTCGTTTATTATCACAAGAGGAAATTAATCTCATTAATTGTAACTGAAATTATTATATGTGTTGATATAGGGAATTTCTAAACCGAAGGAACTCGATCCAAAACCACAGTCCCAACCCGAGACTAGTAATGATATTCTGAAACGTTTGTGGCATGCGTCGGCTGATATTACTCAACCGAAAGATATATCTCTGGAAGCCGGTATTGTGAGTGATAAGACGGACCACAGTGTGCAAATAAATCAGGAGGACATCATGGGGTTGTTGCGAGCTAGGGAGGATTTTGTTTCTGTCATGCAATTTTACAACAAGTATTTATTTGACCTCTTGGAAACACGTTTTTTTTTAACCTAATAATTTTGAAGCACTTTTGCAAACATCCTAACAATATTATAATTTTGTAGGTATCTCCACAAAATATTGAAATTATCGGGGCGTAGTGATAAATATGGATTGATGTGTCCACTATTCATTGAAAGTCATCGAAATACAAATGAAGAAATAGGCGTGCTGCTTCGGAAAAGAATTGGGGAAGGGGATTTTGAGTGCTTCCTTGCACCTATTTACGAGTAAAAAGTTGCTTTCCTTTGAATATTTTATTATTGTATGGTTCTAAATCTTATGAACTTTTGTTTTCCGAAACTGTCCTCATTATAGTACTGAACTTATCCATCTTAACTGAAAAGGGTCTACCACACCATAGAAAGAAAAGGGGGGGAGAATGCTAATATAAATTGTGTTTTCAAATGTCTTTTTGCATTTCCTAACTATTCTTGAAAATGGGTTGAAGATTGTCTAGTGAAATTCCATTGACAAATGTGTCATTTCTAGTTTTTACATTTTTATGAAAACAAGATGTTGAAATCGCAGTCAAACAATGTTGTCACTTTAATCACTCATGTGAATATCCTCATTATATTACAGATGTCTGTCTTCGAAGTTTCGTCTGCCTACCTGCATTATGTGACTTAATTGTGTGATCCTATTGTATGTGCTTGGTGTGATTAAAAATTTTGGAGCATATGAGAATGAGGTGGATGATTTGAGCTTTAGGTGAAGTTGGAATCGAATGAGGTCATTGCTTGTTGTGCTTGGTGCTGATATTGTCTTCATTGGTGTCTGTCTTTGAAATGTCTTCGAAATGTTGTATGCCTATATGTGTTATGTGACTTAATTGTGTATTGATGGATCCTTCATTGTCTGTTATGTGACTTAATTGTGTATGGATGGATCCTTCATTTTCTGTCTTAGAATTGTCTTCGGAATTTCGTCTGCCTATCTGCATTATGTGACTTAATTGTGTGATTATGGATGGATCCTTCATTGTTTGTCTTCGAATTGTCTTCGAAATCTCGTCTACCTATCTGCATTATGTGACTTAATTGTGTGATTATGGATGGATCCTTTTGTTTGTGCTGCCTTCTGAGATTCAGTTACATTTGTTCTTGTGGATGTCATGACTAATTTCATTATGTTGTCTTAATTTCATATTACGTAGGAATTATTGGCAATTGATGGTTCTTTTTCATAAAAACAATAGTGTGTTTTGGTTCTGCTCCAAGGGGAAAAAGCCGAAAAAAAAGATTTCTGATAAGATTGAGATGTATGTTTTAAAGAATTTTTTTTGTGTCTTCTGATTTTTTTTTTGTTGTTGTTTTTTACTTGTTAATTTTTATTATGTATAGGGCATGTAATGCATACCAAATGATGAAGGGGACTCACACGTACCAGTTAAAGAAGCCTCAATGGGTTTATCCGAAGGTAAATTTATTGTAATCTATTTGCCCTTTGTTGGAGTCAATTAAATTATTGTGCATAAATGATATTTATGTAAATTCAAGTCGTATAGTAATTTATTGTCATTAATCATTTATTTTATTTTTAGTGTTTGGACCAACGAAAGACATCGGACACATGCGGGTTTTTTGTAARGAGGCATATGCTGYAGATCATCCAATTGGACATTGTTGACTCGTTTGAAAAGGTAATTGTCATACGTAAATAAATCAAGTATATGTGTCCGAATAAATAAATCAAGTATATGTGTCCAAAGAGAGACAHAAAAAGAAAGCACGACACGTGATGCAAACTTACTAAACTATGTAATAAAAGTGGGACTGCTGCACTTTCTGTATCTGGCCCTCTTTCTTTTCTTCCTAAGCTCTTGTCTTTTCAACTCTGACTTGTTTTTCTTTTCTTTTCTTCACAAATATTTTATCAGAGTTATCAGGCAGAAAAGGGGTCAGAGCCGGTGGCTTGGCTAATAGGGTCCCAAGCCCCCTACTGAAAAGTAATTAGATTGTAGACGGTGGGTTGGGTCTTATTAGATATAAATAATTTTAAAATAATAAAATTTTAAGTAGATTTCGATATTAACGATGAATCTCACGTTTAAGATTATTATTATTATTATTATTATTATTATTATTATTATTATTATTATTATTATTATTATTATTATTATTATTATCTTTCATGGGATATTTAGACTTTTTGGGAGAAACAGTTTCAAAACAGATCCAGAAAATATTTTTTATCTTGGAATTTTTGTTTGATTTGATTGATAGTTTGTGGGTAGTTTGGAATGCAGAAAAATTTTCAATTCGAAAGTTAAATTAGAAGACCGGTGCGTGAGATTTGGTGAAGGGCGTTCATTTAGGAATTGAGCTTCTATTGGCATGTGAATTATTCGAAATTGGATTATCAACTTAAAGATTTATCTCCGGTTTTCCAGTTTTTCATTGACCCGCAGGCACTCAACATGGAACAACCTTATTCGGGCGATGACATTGATGATGTACGTAGACGTTGGGCGGAGTGTTTCTTAGAGGTCATTGCTTGATCACAAATAAACTATTTGTGGATAATGGTAGTAAAATAGGTACTCGTCTTTTTGGTGAACGTGTATTTGGCGAATTGTGTGTTATTGTTTGATTTCTACTTTAACATTTGGTGATCGTGTATTTGGTGACTTATGTTGTTCGTATTGATTTATTTTGGTGTATATGTATTATTATGATTAATGAATAATTTTTGGATTATATGAATGATTGGTGTTTTGTGAAAGATTTTTAATTTAGGGATGAATAGATCTGGAAAAAAAAATGAAAAAAACTGGGAAATCAAACTGTTAGATTTAGAACAACTTTTTTGAAAAGACGTTCTGGAAAATGCATATTCCAGAACATCCCTCCGAAGCTAACGATCTGGAATATACATTTTTCAGAACGCCATTCCCACAAGGGCGTTCTGGAATAAACATTTTTTAGAACGTCTCTCTCCAAAAGACGATCTGGATAATGTATATTCTAGAACGTCTTTTTAAAAAGGGCGTTCTGGAAAATGTATATTCTAGATCCCTTTCCAGATTTTACGTTCTAGAAAATATATATTCTAGAATGTCTCATTCTAAATGGCGTTCTGGAATATGTATATTCCAGAACGTCTCTACAGAAATGACGATCTGGAATATGTATGTTCTAGAATGTCTTTTTCCAAATGGCGTTCCGGAATATGTATATTCTAGAACGTCTCTTTTTAAATGGTGTTCTGGAATATACATATTCCAGAACGCCATTGAAAGAAACGTTCTAGAAAACCTTTATTCTAGAACATCCTGTTCGAAAATGACGTTATAGAATATACATTTTCCAGATCGTCATTTCGGGAGAGACGTTCTGGAATATATATTTTCTAGAACGTCTTTTTGTGTAACCGATCTGGAATATTATTTTACAGAACATATTAACCGGGTAAACGATTTTCTAGAACGGGTAAATTATTTTTCTAGAACGTCTCAAATAACCGTTCTAGAATATAGGATATTCTAGAACGCCTCAGAAAGCTGATCTGGAAAATCTGATATTCTGGAACAGCTCTAGTCAGAACGCCTGGGCAGAGCGATCTATAATAACAGAAACAGGGCGATCTAGAAAACTATTTCTGCACTAGTGGGGTCTAGATGGAGTATGTTTGGAAGGACCATTTGGGCTGTTTCGGGGAGGTTAATTATTTCTTGGTGTGTTTCCAGTACTTCCAGTTCAGGAAGCAGCCAATAGTTATCTTTAATTGGTTTGGTTGAGAGGGATGAAGAGGGTAGGTCGGTAATCTTTGTAGAGAGGGCTAGGGTCACTGGGTTCTCTAAGAAGTGTTCGAAAAGGGTTGACATACTAGGGTTTGCTAATGGAATGCCTTCAGGGATGTTAGTAAGGGTTAGAGGAAGGGGAGATGAGGTTTCGGGGGTTGTGTCATTTTCTATCTCGGTGTGAGAGCTAGAGGAAGGAGAGGGGGCTGATTACGTCTCCTTTGAATTATATATGGGTTCTTACTAGGATTGGAGTCAGAGGTTGGGGTTAAATTTTGGGAGTTAGGATCGGAGGATGCTATATTCATCGTAATTCCACAAATATCAAGACAGACAATATAAAGTGCAGCAATTCAGCACAGTAACATAGATATTGTACATAATTATGAGCAAATAAAAGTTGTTGATGAAAAGAGAGTTCAGGGACTTACCCATTCTTAACGCTCTTGAGGTCGTCGATGGGTCTTGAATATTGGTGTTATTTTAGGGGATTTTTTGGGTGTGAATTTTGTTGCAGAATGACAATGGCGATTTTTTGATAGTGGTTGTGTAAAATGAAAAATGAAGAAGACGAAAAGCTTTTGTTGGGCGGCGAGAAAGTTGGATGGGACAGAAAGGAGCGGGAATGCCAGTAGGGTTTTAGGGAATGTTTTGGGCCTTTAATATTTGGGCCCACTAATTTTATTATAATACGAGAATACAGTTTAAGGACGCGTGTCCGACAGGGTGGCAGACTGCATTTAATGAGGTTTAAATGGGAATGGACATAAAGAGGAAGGCGTGTTTTGACTTTTTGTGCTACTAATGATGATAATTTTGAAATTATTGGGAGTAAAACTTATTGCAGGTCGTCAAGTGTGTGATGGGAACTTGACTTGGGGTTTTCAGGTCGTCTCTTACAGGATAGTCATCCTGTCTCTGCTCACGTGATCTGTGCGAGATAAATTTTGAGAGGTTATAGGTCATCTCTCGAGGTGATTATGTTATCTTAAAAAGGAGTGAGCTCGGTGAGCTAAACTTTTGCAGGTCGCAAGTATACTTGCTAAGTCAGTAGGATAATTGGTATTATGGCTCGGTCTGTAGGATTGAGTGATCCTGAAATATGGTTTGGTAAGGTAGGATGGTGATTTGCTTATGTTTTTGTTTTATTGATTGTTTTTCTTTTTGATTATTTTTAAGTGGTGCCTTTGTGATTCTGTTTTTACATGTCCTATCTGATTTCATAACTCAATCAGCTAGAACATGGGGGACTAGCTGATACAGATCAAAATGTTCACACGTAATATTATTGGTTGTGTAAGGTTATTTATGGTAAGCGACCTCATCGTAGGGAGAGGGTGTGCCTCCTGAGAGATGGGCGAGCTGTTTTATGACCATTGTAAGAAAGGCGAGCTGGTTTTTGAAGAGTTGCGACCTCTTATGGTTTGAGCTGTATACTTGAGTTCGGTTAAGGGCTTTTATGAATGATAAGCCTGTGGGCTTATGGTGGACGGATTATCTGTTTCTTGATGGGCTGTATAAGGGGCCCAGATTTGTCATATTAAAGAGATTTGTTATATATGGGAATTTAATATATCGGAAGAATCCTAATGAGAATTGGTTATAGAATTGTGTTGTGAATAGAAGTATGATTATAAAAGGTAACCCTAGATTGTGAGAAGATTTCTCCTATTTCTATATAAAGGGGCGTGTGCCTCTCATTAAAGATCTAAGTTGATATTTCTTAATCATATTATAATTACTGAGAGGAAAATATTGAGTGATAATTTTGTTTATTGACTTGAGCGTCAGAGGGTCTTAACGGGTGGGACTCCGACCCATTTGAGACGCTATTTGCAGGACCATCCAGATCGCTGGAAAGATTTGTGAAGGGCTTGGCAGATCGCTGTAACGTGTTTGGAAGCAATTTCAGGTCGCTGATCTCTTTTGAGATTAGTACCCCCTTTATTTGGTAGTTCAACTTTTTGGACTTATCTTTTCTCTCGCTCTTTTCCATTATCATCACTTCATGCGAACCCAATGCGAAACAATTTGAAGTGGGCTTGCCATTGTTCACCAAAAAGATTTATATGCTCTTACAGTATGATGGGGCGAGATTAAGTGTAGCCATAAACAATTCACCATCCCATATCCAACCATTTATATCCCATTCCATAATGGCCTTCTTCTTCTTCCACACCCCTTGACCATAGAAATTATGTAGTTTTCTACCAAATGTAGTCTCAATTTTATGAGAAACTTGAAATACTCACAAACTGAAAACTTGAATGAAAAAAGAAAAGGCTAAATTATTTTCATTTCAAACAATAATAATAGTGTTTGGGAGACCCAAATCAACATAACACAACACCAGGAAATATAGTTTAAGAATATATAATAAAAAAAAAATCGAATAAGCCGAAGGATATTCCCGACGAATAGCATCCATCGGTAAGATTCTGAGATTTCCGACGAATAGAATTGCCGACGGAGTGCGGACAGCTCCCGCCCTCGGTAGACGACTCCATCGGTAAGCCCTCGATATTTTATTATACTTTTTTTAAATATCACCAATGAATTATTATCCGTTGGCATATTTTTTAAACTATTTTTAAAAATAATTAAAAATGAAAAATAACTACCGACGGACCATTTTCGTCGGTAAACCCGCATATTTCTGTTTTTTTGTGTTTTTTTTATCGACAATGGAAAATTTCCATCGGAAAAGCAAGATTTTAATTTCTGACGGAAACTTGTCCCCACTACAAGAAATCTGATATTTAGCAACGATTTTTTTTTTCCACACATGAAAATTCGTCATAGTATGTTAAACAATAGTGACGTTTTTTAATTTCGTCATAGAAAAATACCCTTTATGACAACATTTATTGTTGTCACAATTGTTTACCGATTTCGTCACGAATACTTATATTTGATGACGTTTAAATGTATTTTGTCACAATTTTGGGATGACAAAAAAAATGGTTCGGAAAACCCATTTTATGACAAACATATAATAAAGTGTGACGAGATTTGGGTGTCACTATAAGTTTCTAGTTGTGACGGAATCATTTTTGTCACTAATGTTCCCTTGAAGAATGGTGACGATATTTGTTGTCACAAGTTTCTTTTCATGACAACGCTACAATTTGTCATCAGTTCTATAAAAATGACGACAATATTATTTTGACACGAAAGTTATTTAGTGATGTCAAATATGAATTTGTCATAATAATTTTATTTTTGCTACAAATTCACACCAGATTTAGGAGACTCTTCCGATAACAAATTGATAATAATTAGATATGATTTTTGGTATCACTGCATATTTATATTATTAATAGCATCATATTTCTCATTAATTTCTCTAAATGTAATGTTAATTAATTTTAATTACTATATATTGTATAATATTTGAAGTAATCAATATATAAAAATAATAAAAATCAACGTTAAAGAAATATATTAATTAAAATAAACAACTAAATTATGTGTTTTACACAATTAAAATAACAATATTAATAATAATATATTTGATTGAGACATTTATTTATGCTTGAACCTAATCTATGTTCCATGAAAAATGGTGACAACATCCATTGTCACAATAAGTTTCTTTTCATGACAACACCATATTTTGTCAGTGCTTTAAGAGAAATAGTGACAACATTATTTTGACACTAAAGTCCTATTTAGTGATAACAAATATAAGTTTTTCATTCACATCAAGACTTAGGATGAGACCTTTTCAATAACAACTTGATAATAATTGGTGATGACATTTGGTATCACAATATTTTTTAATATAATTATTATTCAACTTATTATTCATCATTAAATATTTATTTTTCTATGTTTTACTTTATAGTTTTTAACGACTATATTATTATTAGATAATATTTCTTAAGTTTCTTATTTTTAAATTGATTAAATAAGTTTATAAATTTAATTAATAGATTATTATTTTTTCTTCTAATATCAAGTTTTGAGATTTATTTAT
>BMAC01000174.1:628050-654944 GCA_014905375.1 Phtheirospermum japonicum
TGGTTCAACATCTGTGGCAGGTTATATTACAGTATGTGCTGACTTAACTAATCATGTATTCGTGTATGAATTTGTAGTAACATGGACATTATCATGTGTTGATTTCTGTTAGTAAACGCTTTCTTACTAACCATGCAGAAACCCAGCACCAATTTAATGCCCGAGAAAATGATTGGGGTTTTACTTCCTTTATCCCGCATTATCGCAATTTCTGAATTCTGGTGTTGCTAAACTTCTTCAACCTACAACATAGTATTGGATGCAATCTCATTAGCAGTGATGACAATAATTAAGGATAATTATTAATACTTCCGAACTTCATAGAATTATTGTCCTTTTGGATTGATATAATTTTATTCACAATTTCTTATTTTATAGGTAGCAGAAATGTCAAAAATTATTAATCGTCTTAAGGCAAAAGTTGGGATAGAGGAGGATGACGATGTGGATTCTAATGCTCAATTGACACTTAATGCGGACGAACATGATTGATTCTCACGTTAGTTTGGTAATTTGAAGTGAACCTTTTGCTTGATGGAACTAATATTTTGGTTTTGTCCCACGACTCCAAACTCTTTATTTTTGTTGATATTATCTATTTGCCTAAAAGTGTGTATTCATCTTGTACATTTGTTTATTGTATAGTTGGTAAGAAACTTGCTTATTGYGCAATTGAGGTTGACGTTCCAACTAGTTTGTTTCCTTGATTGGATTTTAATTATTTTGGGTTAATTARAAAAGTTTATTGTTTCAGAATTTGTATCGGTTTATTTAGCTCTAAATATCATGTTTGGCGACAAGTAATTGGATCGCCAAAAATTATTTGAAGGAATTTAACCTATAGCAACGACTTTTTTTGATGCAATAATCCTTTAGGAACGTCATAATTGGGAGGACATTTCGTTGCAATATGTGTCACACAATAAGAAGGCCAGATATTGGCACGACAAGTCGTGCCTAATGTTCCCATTAGTAACGCCAGAATTGGGAGGACATGTCGTTCCAATATTTGGAGCACAATAGGGAGGACATATATTGGGACGACAAGTCGCGCCTATTAGTCCCATTAGCAACGCCAGAATTGGGAGGACATGGCGTTCCAATATCTGAAAAACAATAGGGAGGACATGTCGTGCCTATTGGTTCATGGGTTTTATGGACGACAATTGTCGTTCCTATATAACTATAGCGTCTTGGCTGTAGGGAAGACAACTTTGGGACGACATGTCCTCCCAATAGACAAGTAGTAATGAAAAGAACTTGTATAGGGAGGACTTTTGTCCTCCCTCTTAACCTCAATTCTTGTAGTGAGTGAGAATTGTGTTAAAATAAGATTGCGGGAGATTTGTGGTTTAGTTTTACTCAATTTGTTTTCAACAATATGATACTATAATAGTGGCACCGTATTTTTTCTAGAGTTATTTTTATAATATATTTTTATTTTATTTATGAAACTAGCAGTGATTATGGTGTAGGAGTGTTGTTCGTATTGAGATATCACCCGAATTGTAAGAGTATTTTTATTTTATTAAATTGTGGTGATGCGACCAAAAAGATTGGTTTAACGAGAAAAGAGAATATTGACCTATAATATGTGTTCAGTTACCTGATAGACCTCCAAAAGACTTCTGGCGACCTGATTGACCTACAAAACAAAACTCAAGCCGACAGCCCCAGCGTAGGCCTCTGAGGCTTAAGTCAATTTCTTTTTAATAATAGTGTGCGAGATCTCAAAACATAGGATCAAATCAACTTAGAGAAAAAAGTGAGGCCTGTGTCCTCTTTATATAGACAACATACGTGTTCCCAATTTAGGGTTTCCGTCTCCTATTAAAACTACAATACCATAAATAGCTTAGAATTAGGATTGGTTTTATATGCTAAGTTACCATAGATAATGAAACTCTCGTTAAATTACCATAATAACCATGGACCAATAACCATGATATGAATTTAGTCCACCGGGATCCCATAACATAATCTATATCAGCCCACCAGGACCCAAGATCATGTTAACCATAAAGTCCAGCTCTTAGTATCAAGCTGTTATAATACCTTTTACCTGTTAAGAGTTCGCCACCCCCATATAAGAGCTCGCCACTCCCAAAACAGCTTGCCCCTTCTAAAGGAGAGGTCGCCTCATAAATCCTCATAAACTTGTGGATCTATCGACCTGGATATTTGATGTCGTATCAGCTAGTCCCCAACATTCTACTTGATTGAGGTAGGAAATCAAGTGCAATGTAATCATAAGTAAAACCCAGAAGTCAAGCCCACATACCTCTTAGTAATGCGTGAAAACCATCAAACATCACCTCAGACTTACTAACATTAAATGCATACGACCATTGTGTCGAACACGCGTCGCAAGCCCATTTCCTCATAATATACTTATTCTAGTGGGCCAAAAAATGAAAGGCCCACAATTAACCCTACCAACCTTTGCGTCACCCAAAAACCTCCTTATCTTTTCATATTTACGTCGTTCCCAATACAAACACCGTCTCACCTTCTCTCCTTTGTATACCGAAAGTCAAAAGAAAATATTCACCAATTTTTTCTTTAAGAGTTTCAAAAATTCTCTGGCAAAAAATTACGGTCATCCTTAAATCAAAAATTCAACCCAACAAGTTCAGTTCTTCTCAACACCATGCGTAAGTACTATTAATTTTACCATTTCAACACTGATTATTTTAACTCGAATTTCTGCATTCTGAACATATTTCTTCTCTTCGACTTCCCCATTTTATTATTATTAACGTATGGAAGATTCAGCTTCCTCCAATTCTAACTCTCAAAACCCTAACTTCCCTATCCACGATATGCTATCAGACACTGAATCCATTGAAATCCCTTTGATCCAACCAAGCAAACACAAAATTATCCCCACACCTGGAACCGGCTTGGCCGATGAACCTGCGGGAAGCCCTTCTTGGTCTAAACTTTAGGCTCAAACCAGAGCCTTGACTAAGAATATCCCAGAAGCCATCCCCTTAACTCAGCCAGAAATACCTTTGACTTCATCCAATCTAGGTTTTTTCTTTACTAACCCAGTAACCGTTGTACCCCTATATGCATATGCCGTGCTACCTATGCTTGCACAAGCTACCCGGGTGACCACATAAACTCCCTTAGTACTCCCAGATTGGAGTATGCTCGCAGATTTCATAAAAAGCCTTCATCTTCCAGACTCCATCCAGTTTGTTCAGCCCGAGGCGGGCAAGAATGATCCAGACCATCCTCCTCCAAACCACATTACTGTCTTCGACGCCCACTTAAAAGTAGGAATTAGATTTCCTCTGCATCATTTTCTGGTCGTCGCATTTGAAAAGTATAAAGTCCCCCTATTTCAAATTACCCCAAATTCTATTAGGTCTATAACTAGATATATAATTCGGTGTACATATCATAACGTAGAACTCGATATAGATTCTTTTCACTTCTACTACCAAATAAAAAGAAAGAAAGGCTCTCTTTATCTTTTTTCGAAAGACGCATTTCTTTGTTCGCCCCTCCTCAAACGTCTATGAGTGGCGATCAAAATTCTTCTTTCTATCTTCTAAAGAACCCTGGACATTTCCCACGGAATGGAAGGACGTGACCTCTCCCCAGGATGCAGTGCCCACAGAGAAAAAATGCCCTTCTCTCCATCAACATTACTCAGGCTTGCTAAAACAGTGGAGTGAGTTCCCTTACGACGTAATGAAACTCACAGAATTAGAGAGGGTATACTCTTACGTGGGCATCAGTCAATGACCTCTACAAATAACAAGACTTGAATTTGGTAGGCTCAAAACATCATAGATTCTTCTTATTCTCTAACATGTATAAAAACAAATAATAATCCACTTTCCTTTTTCTGCAGAGCTCCTTATACTCGACTGTAGGTCCTTGACCTCGGAGGGCGTAGAGTTAGTACAACCAGACTCGACCCCTTCCACGACCTCCAAAGCTCGCACTGTAAATACAGAAGATGAAATTGAGCTCACCCTAGCTACCAGAGACAAGTCGGTGGAGGTCACTGACTCTAATGATCAAATGCCCCTGCATGCGTCATTGGTCATGGGTAAAAAGAAGAGAACGGTCCACGGTCGTGCTCAAGCACAACCTGCATCTCCTCACCCAAAATGTCGTCGTGTTCACGAAGCATCTGGCTCGGGATCCTCGAACCTGAACAAAGTCCTCTTGCAATGCGACGACGTTGACCAGATGTAGCCCTTCCTCCAAAATTAGGTATTGACTCCAGATAAGGAGTATTTGGCAATCCTTGACATAACCGACTAGGTGGCCCAAACATTGCTGCGCTTTTCTAAGGTAACGTATCCCATTAACATCCCATCATATGTTAAATACATATCTCAGTTTACTTCCAATTCATAAATTATTCTTATTGTTTCTTTTGATACAGTTACAACCTCAGATAGTCTCATTATCCAACCACCTATTGACAGCGACCTCTGAAGGAGAGTCTCTAAATAAATGGAAGGAGGCTTACGATGAGCTGATAGCCCATGCCGATAGATAGACTAAACAACTGTCCTTAACGCAAGGAGAACTGGATGAAGCTCGTTGCCAGATGGTGACCCATGGAGAAGAACTGAATGTCATAAAATGCCTGCTAGAGTCAATGAAAGTTGAGGTCATCTAGTTGGGAAAGCGTCAAATGGAGCTAGAAAGGCTTTTGTTGCAAAGGAGCAGGAAGTAGTTGTGGCACGTCAGCAAGGAATCACTGAAGGTCGTCAGACGTTTTTGAGAAGTCAGGTGGGTCAAAAGTTCACAGAGGCTTATAGAACCAGTATGATTGAAACCTACTGCCACACGATGACCTTCATGTAGAAGGTAGAAAAAGTGGCCAAACTATGCTTCAACACTACCATCGAGCGAGTCAAGGCCCAGCTCCAAGCGGCGAAGATTGACTTTGAGCTGGATAAGAAACAACTGGAGGTCGATCTACCTCCTTTTTTATTTCTAATGTGGTGATGATAAACAGGATCCAAAAGTCGCCTAGTGGATGCAATGTACATCCCAGGTAATAATGAAGGCTGGCTTGGGGCTGAGCTCAAAGTTCCCTTGGACTAACTGGCCCCCCTTTATGCCCCTTAAATATATTTGGGATTTTGTAATATGACTTCAGTTTTAATGAAACCCCATTCTCCTACACCAAGAAATTATTAGCTCGCCATGAACGAATTTTATGTTGTAGAAACTTACACCATTTATCCTTTGGTACTAATACCATTAAGCTAACCCATGAAAACCTGCGATCTTTGAAGGCTGCATCCATAAGAACCATACAATAAGAGTTGTATAAACATCTCATTCATAAGAACACCCATTTAAGCATTGCCCAATACCATAATACCTGTGAAGCATAAATTATTCCAGAAAGTTGAAACACCATAAAACTTTCCAACCTCATAACATAATACCCCAAGCATCGCTTTATAAACATAAAACCATGTTAACCATGAACCTTTTCAGAATGCCCTAAGGTTTTCCAACTTCATAACACATTGACTTAAGCATTTCCTTATAACCATAAGACCCCTTACCATTATTGTCAACCTAGTACAAAGTGGTAGTAAGCAATCACCATATATCACATCAAGTAGAACCATATTAGAGCATAAGTGACCGAGAAATCTACTCAGTCCCCCATGTTTAAAATAATGTGAACATGATAAAACAACCAGGTCACATCAACTTAATAGAATTAGACCATATGCAGCCAAGAAAACTACTTAGTCCCTCATGTTCAAATAATGCAAGCAAAGAAAGCTACTAGATTGCATCACCACCTAATCACAGATAATACTATGTAAACACCCAACAAACAACCTAAGGAATATATTAATCAAACACATTCAAAACAACAGAGAACATGTTAATCAAACACATTAAAAAATATACAGCCAAAGATCGCAAAGAATATGTTAATCAAACATGTTCTTCACAAACTCAGCCATAAAACCATTAACCCATAAACCATCGCCGACCTAATAGAAGCGTCAGCCCATAACCATAAAAACCATTGCTGACCTAATAAAATCGCCAACCCATAACCATAAAAACCATCGCCGACCTAATAAAAGTGTCAGCCCATATCCACAAAAACCATCGTCCACCTAACAGAAGCATCATCCCATAACCATAAAAACCATTGCTGGCTTAATAGAAGCGTCAGCCCTTAACCATAAAAACCATCACCGACCTAATAGAAGCATCAGCCCATAACCATAAAAACCATCACCGACCTAATAGAAGCGTCATCCCATAACCATAAAAACCATCGTCGACCTAATAGAAGCCTCAACCCATAACCATAAAAACATCATAATACCATAAGAATCACTCTTTATCCATCGACGACCTAAACAAGCATTGGCCTATAGTAATAATAATAAAAGTATGATCTCCATCCACTGTCTAAGGAGTTAGGCGTAGTATTTTTTTTCAGGCAGCAAATATCCTAACTCCTTGGTAACGCTTTTCCCTCTTCATCTTCCAATATATATGCACCTCCCCTTAATACTCTGATGACCTTGAATGGTCCTATCCTGATAGAATCAAGTTTCTTCATAGTATAGATTGCATCAGCTCGCTTCTAAACCAGGTCGCCGACCAGAAAATATCTTCTTTTCACTCATTTATTATATGCTGCTTGAATCCTTTGTCTATACCTTTCTATGTGCACTGCAGCTTTATCACGTATTTCTTCAATTATTTCTATGGCTCCTCCAGCCAACCACTTGTTTTCCTCCTCATTGAAGGTTTCTAGTCAATGTGACCCTCTAACTATTTCTGCTGAAATGATAGCTTCCATACCATAAACCAAACTAAAAGGTGATTCTCCTGTGATAGTTTGCGGAGTAGTTCAATAATCCCATAAGACAGAAGGGAGCTCGTCAAGACAAAGTCACCCTACTTTTTCCAATCACATCTTAAGTCCCTGCACAATAATTCGATTAGTGACCTTGACCTGCCCATTAGCTTGGGAATGTGCAACAGAAGAAGCAAATTGTTGTTTCATCCCCATCGTCTTGCACCAGCCCTGCATCATGTGCCCATTGAATTGTGCACCATTATCTGAGACTAATACTCGTGGAACATAATACCTGCAAAAAATATTTTTAAAGATAAAATCAATTATGTTCTGCTAGCCAATATTTGTCACAGCCTCGGCCTCCACCAACTTTGTAAATTAATCTACTGCGACCACCAAATGGAGCTTCTTTTAGGGCGTCCTCGACAATGTCCCCACAATATCAATCCCTCACTGCGCAAACGGGTAGGGCGAGCTCATCACCTTCATATCTTCTGCAGGCACATGGATAATAGGTGCATGCATCAGACACTTCCCGTAAGTTATGACGAGCTCGCCTGCCATACCCTTCATTCCTGGCCAGAAGAAGCCAGCTCATAAGCCCATTCCATCCAACGCCCTGCTCTTTACATGATTTCTACAGTATCCCTCTTGTATTTATCGTAACACCTCCAGCCCTTCTTCTCGTGATAGGCACTTCAAGTATGGGCCAAAGTGCGACCTGTTGTTACAGAATCGTGCCGCTGTCCTGGATTCCTAAGTGGATAATTTTATATTCCTGGCGACCACCTTATCGAGAGTCTCCCAAATTGGTGTCCGCCAGCCCTTTCTCTCATCTATTTCTATGACTTCTTTGCCTTTGTCCAAGCTACTGTGATCTAACTCCATCAACGTAACCCTTCTTGTGTCACAAGTTCCCAATGTCCCTGCCATTTCAGGGAGCTAATCCGTCCTAATACTATCATCTCGCGGTAGATGTTCCAATCTAAATTCCTCGAATTGGGTCACTCCCTCTTTAAGCTTCCTCAAGTACTCCTGCATGCGTTCCACTTTGCTTCAAAAGACCCATCGTAATGTCGAGCTACCAGTTGTGAGTCAGTGTATACCTTTATTCGCCTTGCCCTAGGTCGCTTGCCATTTCAATACCTTGCAGCAATGCCTCAAACTCAGTTTCATTATTGGAGGCCTTAAACCCTATTTTGATCACAAAATCGAGATTCTCCCCTTCCAGCCTGGTTAGAACAACTCATTGCCCTAATCCCGACGTCATAGTCGATCCATCCACATGCGGCAACCATGCCTTTTGCTTAGCCTCATTCTCTGCCGAGAGCACCATCTCTTGTAAAAAATTCGCCAATACCTGAGCCATAATCGTCGTTCGCAGTTCATACACCACATTTTACTCACTGAGCTCAACTGCCCACTTCACCAATTGCCTTGATACATTTGGATTGCTCAAAACCTGTTTGAGAGCTAAATTAGTGCGTTCCTTTACCTTGTCACCCAAAATATAAGGTCGAAGTTTCCTCGCCGTGTAGATCAAAGCAAATCCACCCTTTTCAAGTTTTTAATAATTCATCTCAACTCCTCTTAAAATCCTACTGATATAGTAGATGGGTTTTTTAACACCAGTTTCTTCCCTGGTCAGCACTGAACTCACCGCGACCTCTCAAACAGATATATAGAGAATCAGATCTTCACCTGGCATGGGTTTTGTTAGCAATGAGATTTTAGCTAGGTAATCCTTGAGCTTATAAAAATCCTCTACTGCCTCCTTGGTCCATTTGAACTTGGGTCCTTTCCTCAAAGTCCTGAAAAATGGAAAGCCCTTTTCTACTGACCTGGATATAAAGCGAATAAGTCCCACATGCGACCTATTAGTACCTGTACGTCCCTCACTGTTCGAGGATGTGGCATTTCTATGAAAGCTCGCACTTTCTCCGAATTGACTTCGATGTGTCTCTCTGTCCCCATATACCCCAAAAACTTACCCGATCAAACCCCAAAAGCACACTTCTTTGGGTTTAGCTTCATGCCGTAATGCCTTAGTATAGCAAAGGCCTTCCTCAAGTCCTCCACATACGATTCTGCTTTCCTCCTATTTACCAACTTATCATCCGCGTAGACCTCCATATTTGATCCTAGCAGGTCCTTGGACATCTTGTCTACCAACCTTTGATAGGTCGTCCCTGCATTTTTCAACCCAAACGGCATGGAAACGAAACAATACGTACCCTTCGAGGTGACAAAGCTTACCTTAGGTTGATCCTTCTTTGCCAAGGGAATTTGATGATATCTCTGTGATGCATCCATCATGCTTAGCAGCTCGCACCCTGAAGTTGAGTCGACCAGTTGGTCAATGCGTGGTAATGGGTAATGATCCTTTGGGCAGGCTTTATTCAACTCACGAAACTCCACACACATCCTCCAATTTTGACCGGGTTTAGGCACCATCACAACATTAAATAGGTATCCCGGGAATTGGATCACCCGGATGTGGCCGGCCTTCAGCAACTTTTGTACCTCCTCTTCTATCACCTTGTCCAACTCTGCTCCAAAATGCCTCCTTTTCTGTCGCATAGGTCGCGCCTCTAGATCAGCATTCAAGTGGTGTTATGTGACTGATTTGCCCATATTTGTACTGATTTTTCTTAATATTTTAATTCATTTTTGTTAGCATTTTTGGTATAAGTTGGATAGTTTAAGCTTATTTTCGTATATTTTTAATTCCAGCTTATTTTATCATTTTTTGATCTTAATTGATGAAATAGGTGATTATTTGTTGTTTTTCACCTTATAGCTAAGTAACCGGAAGAGTTCAGCACGTTAGAGATGAAGTATGACGATCGAGGGTCAAAGATCGAGCTTTCCGGCAAAGAAGTAGCAAAAATTAGAGCTAACGGTTATTCATTTGGAACCGTTATAGTATAGTGAAGGAAGAAAGAGAAGCTAATGGTTCATTAGCGATAGCTGCTACCATTATCTATAACGGTTACAAGCCGCTACCTTATCGTTATTCACAACCGATGTTAAAAAGCAGCAGTGCAAAAATGAAGAACTAGCGGTAGCTATCTATAACGATTACCCTACCGCTATCTTACCGTTAGCGGGCCCAGAACCGACATAAAAAGACATACGGCCCAAGAAATAAAAATCTATAAATACTACCCCCTAAGTTACCTAAGCTGTAGTTAGACACTTTAAACTTATTCCTAGGGTTTCTAAAGGCCTCTTAGGGATTGACAACCCCGAAGAGTGACGAGCTGTTTTTAGTTTCTCTTTAAATTTCTTAGCTTTAAATTTCTAGTTTTAGATTAGTTCGTATTTAATTTAGATTCAAGTTTTTCTTCAAGATGCTGCAACTTTCTTTGTTTAATTAGTAAGTCCTTATTTTCCTTTCTTTCTAATTTATTTGCATGCTTATATTAGTTTAATTAATTCTCTTAGAATAATTATTGCTTCCATGACGAATCATGCTTTCTATTGCGTTGAGTTAGAGATTTTGATTATGTTGATGTTAGTTGGCTAGATCTAATGGATCTAGAGCCTAGATTTGTCGTAAACCATCAATTGGGATATCCCAAGAGATCGTGAAAACGAATAAAAGCTCTAGAACCCTAATTTTCTTAAATCGCTTTAAAATCTTTTAATTAATTAATTCATAGTTTAAATAAATTTTAGATACAACTGCTCTTCGTTAAATTAATTTTAGATTTAATTTAATTGCTCTAGTTTAATTAATTTTTAGTTTTTAAAACAATCAAACCAAAAACTGATCATGTGTTTAGATTAATATTTTTCTTGTTTTCTCGTTCGTAAAATCAAACACCAAAATAACTTCCGATTAGGTCTTCCTTGAGAGACGACTCGAGTCCAACTTTCCACCTATAATAGCTCCGTTCTCTTGTGGACGAGCTTTTTAATTTAAATAAAAAATAGTGTAAAAAGTTCGGATCAAAATTTTGGCGCCGTTGTCGGGGAGGGGCTATATGTCACAATTTTTGGTGTTTGCTCTTTGTGACTTTTATTTCATTTGTGCTCATGTTCGTTTGTGGTTTTTTTTTCGTTTTTAATTTTCTCTGGTGCGTTTAATCCCGTTTGTTGAGTGTTGTGTATTTGAGGTACCTAAACGACCAAGACCCGAGACTCAGCAAAAAAAAAATTAAAATATATTGTTGTGCGACCTCAGGAGATACTCCTGGCAGTTCCTCATCTTCGAAGGAAAACATGTCTCTAAATTCCCTTAGTAAAGCAATCAGTTCTACCTTCACGTTTTCCGCCATCCGAGTTCCTATTCTGGTAGTACACTCCAGCCTGCCCTCTTATAATGAGATCTCCATAAGTTCCTCTTGAAGTCAGACAGAATTCTCCTCCTCCCTCGTCTTTTTGGAACTAAGTATCCCTTCTTGTACATAGCCACTTGTTTCTCGCTTTCCTTCACTCATCCCCTTTCGTACTGTCATCTAGTAACATGATCTGGCGACCTGTTGCTCTGATATTACCTCGCCCACTTTATACCCTGCCGGATTTCTTTGCTCATGTGATAAGTAGAAGTAATCGCCTGGGATTCATTGAGGGCGGGTCACGCTAGTATGATATTGTACGCTGAAGCGACTTTGATGATTAAAAACTTCAATTCCTTCTTTACTCGTTGGCCTTTTTCCCATGCTACTGGGAGTATTATTTCCCCTTTAGTGATAACTTGTTCTCTATTAAAAGCGTAAATAGGTGTTTGTACAGGTTGTACCTTTACTTTTAGATTCATCTGATCCAAGAATGCCCGATAAATAATATTAATTGAGCTTCCGTTGTCCACAAATACTCTTCCAACCTCATACCCTACCACATCAACCTTGATTACGAATGCATCATTATTCTCCACCTGTAAGCCCCGTCATTCTACTAGATTGAAAAAAATCATTGTCCATGATGTCGGAGGTCGCCTATTAATTGTAGCCACCTCGCATGGTCCTGGGCAAGCTGCCTTCATGTGTTACTTTTATGTGTTGTTTGTGTATCCATACTTGTTCCACTAGATATCATATTTATTCTCCTCTTCCCCCTTGTTCAGCCCATTTTTGCCCCTCCTGTCATGGTTGTCCCTCCACCTGCATTTGCGGAGATCCTCTTGGAGGTGGCGGAGGTAATGTTTGTCTTTGTTCTCAAAGTTCCTTGTATTTGTACACCACCTCTTTCAAATGTCCAGCTTTAATTAATCTTTAATTCTCCTCTCTTAAGTGTCTGCATCGCTCAGTCAAATGCCCATAATTGTTGTGAAACCTATAAAAGAACTGAGACTTTAGGTTAGTAGGAATTGGCGTGTAACCCTCCGGCCAACTGATAGCATCAGGTACTTGGCTTTCCATGATTGTGAACACCCTCACTTGTGGAAATGCCAAGTGTGTGAAGTCTGCGTCGTCTCTCCATACTCTTCCTCCACTTCTTGTTGTCCCACTAACATCTGCTCCCGTAGTTAAGAGTGCCCGAGTAGCTCTCCTAGGATCCAATCTCCTGGGAGCTACTCTCTCTAATTCTGAGACCTCCTGTCCGAAGCGTAATCTATTCTCTTCTTTAGCCTCCTCAACGTGTATGTACTTCACACACCTATCCAAAACTTCCTCGAACGTATATGCAGATCGCTTAGCCAGCAATTTTCGTAGACCTTCCATCTTCAATATACTGTTTGCTATCCTCGTCTTCGTTCTCATCAGATGACGATGGATATTCTACCTGATACCGCCTTCTTTTTGTGGTTCGGGTCAGCTCGGGGCCCGGCATCCAAGGTTCCTTTTCTTTGCTCTTCTTTTGGCCTGAGGTTAGTGGTCCTGGATGATATTCCTCATCTTTCCGCCTAGCCTCGTCTTCACTTGCAAAAATATTCTCCAACTTGCTCGGAGGCACTGATCCCATCAATCTCTCGAGGAGCCCTTTATCAACGTGACAAGTTCTCCCTCTTGGTGATTCTTTCCAATCCTTAGTCTCAATATGTATATCCTTTTATTTAGTTATTTCTGGGATCTTTTTCTTATTTTCCTCGCCCGACTTCTTTGCATTTTCTTTTCGTGGTAATATGGTGGTGTTTTTGTAACCGTTGTATCCGTTGGTTCTCCTTGTGGTGGTGTTTGTTCTCCCTCGACCTGTTTTTCCTTGTCTACCTCTTTCGCCTTGCTCGTCTCAGAGTCAAAATCTAGAGTTTGAGGCATAATATTTCTTCCTTTCATGCTTTGCTTGTTGGAAATCTCACATCTTTTGCTCAAAGAACTGATGTTCCTCTTTTCCACAGACGGCGCCACCTGATGTGACCAAAAATATTGGTTCACAAAGAAAAGAGAATATTGAACTAAAATATGTGTTCAACGGCCTGATAGACCTCCAGAAGACTCTTGGTGACCTGATCGACCTACAAAATAAAACTCAAGACGGACATCCCCGGCGTAGTCCCTCCGATGCTTAACTCAGTTCCTTTTTAATAATACTGTGCGAGATCTCAAAACATAGGATCAAATCAACTTAGAGAAAAAAGTGAGGCCTGTGTCCTCTTTATATAGACAACATACGTGTTCCCAATCTAGGGTTTTCGTCTCCTATTAAAACTACAATACCATAAATAGCGATCGACTTAGAATTATGACTGGTCTTATATGCTAAGTTACCATAGATAATAGAACTCTCGTTAAATTATCATAATAACCACGGACCAATAGCCATATCATGCCTTTAGTCCGTCGAGACCCTATATCATAATCCATATCAGCCCACCAGGGCCCAAGATCGTGTTAACCATAAAGCTCAGCTCCTAGTACCAAACTATTATAATACCATTTACCTGATAAGAGCTCGCCACCCCCATAAGAGCTCGCCATTCATAAACGAGAACTCACCACTCCCAAAACATCTCGCCCACTGTAGAAAAGATCACCCCTTCTAAAGAAGAGGTCGCCTCATAAATCCCCATAAACCTGTAGATCACCTACCTGTATTTTTAATGTCGTATCATGTGGAAAGGTGACGAGGAAGAATAATAGAGGGTGAGGGTGGTTAGTGTTCTATACTTTTAGTAATTTATGGACATTTTTATTGCCATAATATTGTTGTTTAATTCTCAAATAATCATATTCTTAACGTGCCACAATATTGTGTTGGAAATTTTTAGCAATAATGGTGGTGCTAAAACAATTATACGATATCTTTTTAATTTTACGAGAATATTTTTTCTTATCTCTTAGTGGTGTCATTAAATGATTCATATTTGTTTTTCTGATTGCAAACGTATTATACAAATATCTAGACAAGATAACATATAATATAGTTCATGATTAGAATGTTTGTATGGAATTAAACAATCTAATAATTCATGAAATTCAAACATTATGAAATATCTTTGTTTAAAAAATATTAATGAAAAAACTCGGTGAATGGTTTTTTTCTATCAGAGTCGTCATTGATTTGAATGACATCCAGGGGCGGATCCAAAATTGTTAGTTTGGGGAGGCCGCGTATTAAAATATAAAAATAATTTGGTGAAATGGCGAGATTCGACTCGTGTTATATTAAGGGAAAAATAAATTTTTTAACCTTTTTAGTGTTACGATAAATTAAAGAGAGCGTGAAATAAAAAATGAGAAGGCAAAGAAAATAGGAGCTAGAGAGAGTGAAAGAAAATAAGAAAGATATGTTTTTACTTTTAAGTTGGTACCATTAATTTGTGAGAATAGGGAAAGAAAAAAAGAAAAGGTGAGGAAAAAAGAGTGAAATGAGTGATACTTTTTTAGTTTTATATTGTTGTTTTTTAAGGTAAATAACGAGAAAGAGAAAAAATTTAAAAAAAGAGAGAGTGGTGATATTTCTAATTCTATATTTTTGCTTTTAAATTTATTTAATGAGAAAGAGGAAAATAAAAGGAAAGGAAAATGGAGGATAAAAATATATGAATTAGTGGTTAAAAAGAAAGAAAAAAAAAGAACACTAAAAAGAAACAAATGAGAAAGAGGAAAATAAAAAGAAAGATAAAAAATATTGAAAAATAAGAGATAAAGAGAAAGAAAAAAGAAGGAAACTAATAAGAAACAAATGATAAAAAGAAAGATAAAATATATAGAAAAACAAGAGATAAAAGAGAAAGAAAAAAGAAGAGAAAATGGGCAAAAGTAGGAGTACCATTTGAAAAGAGATTAAACACCTTAACCATTAGACCAAGCTACAAATTTGTAAATTTTGGGATGTATATTTAATTACAAATAACAAAAAATCATAAATAGGATTAGAATTTTTGAATTTTTTGGGGGGGCCGTGGCCCCCTCATGTATATAAATAAATCCGCCCCTGATGACATCTGGTTTTTTGAAACAACAATGTGATCATCTACAAATTCATTACTTCTTTTTTCGTTGTCAGAATCAATAAAAGTCTGAGCATCCCTTTCACTTTGTGCTTCATAGATTTATCTGCATTAGTTTTAATAATCACATTTGCATTTTTGTAAGTATAATCAATACTATTGAAAGCAATTATATAAAAGTTAGTAACATACATTGTAAGTACCCAAACACCATAGTATGCCTGTTTTGGTTGTGCACTATTTCCAGCAGTATAATCATAAAAAACTGCATAATAAAAAGTCTTATTTAGAACCATATGATTATAAAAATTACATGCCAAATTTAAAATCTTCACATCTTTGATAAACTCCAGCACAACGGTATTGATACAAAATCATCACCACATAAAGTTTACATCACACCACTTGAATTGCATGATTGTAGGACTTAAATACAAGTACTACTAGCAAAGTGCGTGCATGATTTTACAATAATGCTTATTGTTTAAATCACTACACTTGAGGTTTAAAAGCATTTTTACAATCATGGTGCATTAAAAAGTTCAAATAAATATTGTTGTACATTAGGTTACACAAATCTTATTCACAAGATCAAATAAAGCATTAATTGTCAAACACAAAAATGCACTATTGTGCTTACTAAAAAGCACTTCCATTTACCATATTCAACTATTCAAGTACTCATATACAATACATTTCCGTAGCATTGTCAAATAATCACAAAAGCACTGCACTTAAGTTCATAAAATATTTTTACAAGCACGATGCATTGATAAGTTCGAGTGAGCCTAATTCTGCACTTGTTGCACATATCTTATTCGCAAGAAAAAGTAAAGCACTGCCAAATACAAAAGAGAGCAGTATTATGCTTGTATTAAAGCCCTATTTGCCATGTATCACTATAGAAGCACTCATACAATACATCTTCGTAACATTGTCAAATAATCACCAAAACATTGCACTTTAGTTAATAAAGCATTTTTACAGGCATGGTGCATTGACAAGCATGGATAAGTCTTGTTCCGCACTTGTTGCACGAATCTTATTCACAAGACTAGATAAAGCACTGTTAAATACAAAAAAAATCACAATTGTGCGTATATTAATTAAAGCACCTCCATTTGTCATATTTTATTATACAAGTACTCATATACAATTGCATCTCTATAACATTGTCAAATAATCACCGAAACACTAGAGTTATAAAGTTGCAGCATATACTAAATATACAATATGTACTAAACATACACTAAATTATTCGAATTGGCTGGTGTAAAACTACAAGCGTTTGGGCAAAAAATTAGATTAATAAATATTTGGTACTTTATTTTTATATTTGGTCCAGTGAGAGTTATATTCTATTTTTTGTTGGTACACTATTTTCGTGTGTGTATGTCTTACACAGTTTGATTTAAATAATAGTCCTGAACGATTGGGAAAAAGGATGTAATTCAAGGTATGTCTTACACACTTTGATTTAAATAATAGTCTTGAACGATTGGGAAAAAGGATGTAATTCAAGATAATTATGCGAATTTAACAAAGAAAGCTGTTATGATTTCTTCAGTTTTTTAATTTCTTGGCCTATTCATTTATCTCATGCGCCATCTTTTGATTCTTTTGAATCGAAATTAATGGAGTGACCGTGGCGGGGCGACCCGGTTGATATCTAAAATTTTGTTTTATACATCCCTCTATTTATAGTGCAATCGGTGGTTTCGAAGCCATGGTGTGATGGCGGTTCTCCTATCTTTCCACAAACGACTCTAAACCTCAATTTTTTTATTATAAAAAAACACTTCAAGCATATCAATCACCGCACTGCAACACACGTGAAAAGAAATACTTAGCCTGGTTAATTGCTCTTTTACAGAACACCATTAATCGACAAAGAACAATTCATTACAATATGGGTATGCTAGGGTTTGTATGTACCTTAATTTAAAAAGGTAATTAGCATAATTCAAACATACAGAATAACTATTTTTTTTTTTGTATGCAACTTTATTTCTGAAGACAGAACTCAGTGAGATCTTTTTTGGTATAGATTAATTCTAAGATTGTTATATAAAGGCGAGTCCTCATTAGAAACCAACATACATATACATATATATATATATGTATATATATATATATATATAGGATTGAGATCATGTGGAACCAATCTCCTGTGTGGGAACTAGGAACCCATATGATCCACTAGATTAAATTTATTGTACGGCCAAGATCAACCACATTAATTATATAATTAATATAATTATATTAATAGAGAAGGATTTACATGTAATTATACATACTATCCTAAAATAACACATAATTATCCATTCTTTTTCCGAAAATCATTCATGAAATCACCACGACAATGCCAAATATATATTCCAAAAAATGGAAGGAAAAATCTGCCTTTGCCTTATACTCAGGACACACGGAATGTCTAAGATCCCAAACCACACACCCGCCGCCGGCGAACCCTCCTCCCCTAAAGTCAGCTGCATGGGCCAAGTCAAAAGAAACAACCGTCATCGCCCACCGCCGATTCTCCGACGAGAATCACATGCCGAAGGTAAACCGTAGCTTCGAGAAATCCTCGAACTCATTACTATCGACCTTACAAAGGAAAAATCACCGGCAGCGCGTGAAGCAGCAAAACGGAGAACCTAGAAGTCACCACCGATCCGTTTCTAGGGTTTCATCACGGCCCGATACGCCGATTGCAGATAGAATCATCCCGTCGAGAATGAAATATTTTAAAATACGAAAAATTCAAACACTCTCTCCCTATCTAGTTCCCTGAATAGTAGCAGCAACGGCTGTGCTGCCGTTACGGCGGCGACTCGGCTCTTACAGGAGGCCACCTCCGATGTGCAGAGGAGGCTCTCAAAATCAAAACGTGAAGCTTCGAATTTAGAAAGTTCCTCCTCGTGCCCTGATTCCACGCTTTGATTGCCGAGTAGCAAGCTCCGAATCGGTCCGGATATTCAGTCTTCGATGCCGGACGTTGATAAATTGCTTGCCGATAGGAATTCTTGCAATAATGGCGGGAAAGTCACGAGCGATTGTGCGCGTTCGTTGAATTTTGATGTTTTTTACAAATGGTAAGTTAAAAAACATGTGTTGCTAATTACATTGGTATATTATGCTTATTGTTGATATTTGGTGCTAACTTATTTTTGATGCTAGTTATTGTTAGTTATAATGCTAAAAAAAAATTTGATGTTTGCTAATATTTTATATTGATGATCACGGAGCAAGGTTGTGATCACGGACAGAATGTGGGCAAGGCTTCTATCTTCGACCAATCAGCCAAGCTTCTTGTGCACGAAAGATATTAGCGAAGCTGGCCAGGACGAGCAGGTGGCGAAGGCTTGAAGCGATAAAGAATAGTAAACGAAATGATATTGCTAATGTCGTATGATAGCAGGTTTCATGTTGATGATTTCATCAGCCTCTCTGTTTATGTATGTATAAAAATAGGGCTCTTAGCAGACATTAGTGTGTGTTGCAGAAATAAATCAAAGGTTTTGTAACAGAAATATAAATAAATGAATAAATAATGTCTCGAGAGGTTAAAGCTCGAGTGATCGTAGAATTGACTCGCCACTTGGCTAGAAACCCGGCGGGCGGCAGAGAGTTTAGAGAGTGGTGAGTTATTTTTCCTTCTAGTTTTTACTTTCTTAGATAGAGGTTGAGTATGATTTTGGATAACATATAAATAAATAAATTATTTGTTCTTCTGATTGTGTGTGGGTTCATATATGATGAACATAGTATATTTATTGAAATGATCTGTTGGGCTATATAGAGAATGTTGAGCTCCAATTCTAGCTTATTGGGTCGAGGAGATAGACCCCAACAGCCTCGTTCACGTCGCGGTTTGACGTAAGTAGACTTTGCACGCATGGAACTCAATTACTCATGAATGTTCGACCCTAGGATGCAACCACGCGAGATCACAGTGGGGAGGGCAAAAAGAACAAGAGCGTCCAAGGCATCGAAAATCTGCGTGGTTTGACGGGACAATGTTGTTGTTGTTGTTGTTGTACGCGACGGATAGAAGAAGGATGATGTTGTACCCCGACAACTGTGGAAACGAGTTTCTTTTTTTTACTATGGTTTGATGTTAATTTTTGCAATACTTAACTTTCACCAACTTGTTTCTTTGTTTTCAGTGACTGGAGATGCTTAGTTTTAATTTGTAAAGGTTGATGGTGTTTAYTTTTAACTTAACTGCTYCTATGATGAATTTACTATGAAYTTGTAATATATYTTTCATGTTCCTATTTTTACTGGTAGACATTGCATGCTATTTTGTGTGTTGTTATTATATTGTGCTATTTACTTATCAAACTGTGGGCGATTCCGAATCTGAAATTTTTTCTCGACTCAACAATGTTGTCACTTTTTATTTTTTAATTAGTTCATGTTATGTATAAAATTTTGAGTTTATAATTAGATATTAGGTTTGGGAAACGTTTGATGCTATGGAMGTGTAACTAATGTGTTACTAGTTTATGCTGGATCTTAGTGATGTGATGATAGCAATTTTTTGTTTCATTTGCATTGCACATAACTAATTAGCACTGTATATTGCTTATACTGGCATTGTGTTTTTTAATCTTATTAAGCATGCGATTAAAAAGTTCCATTAGCATTACACATACAATTTATCGGCTAAACAATGAGAGATGTTATTCAAACTGAATAGATAAAGTTACAATGTGTGTCAGTTCTTGAGATACAAATAAAATATTTAAAATGCTCTATCAAATATCGCTCACGTATTTATCCGGCTAAAACTATTCAAAAAGTTTCTCGAATATTCATATTGAATCTTGAAGTCCTGGTGTAATTCAAGTAAGATGATTATCTTCTCCAGCAAACTGAGATTTAAGATGGGATATTTTGGCATTTTCCACCAGTAAATATCCAAGGAACACCTGATAGCCACCCAAATATTGAATGCTACCCAAAATCAGACATTGCTCAAGCAATAGTTAGGAAAACCAGTGAATAATAATATGTGGAGCACTACAACATAATTTTCACATACTATCGATCATATTCATTATATGCACAACTCGTAGCAGCAAAACCAGTGAGTAATAGCATCMCCAAGAGTGAGATATTACATCATGTTTAAATGATTGTTGCGACACATCACATCTTTATTACGATAAACTCAGATAACCATTAAGCATCAACAATCATTATATTTAGCACCATATATTATAACTTTAGCATTATATTAGAAGTGATTGTAGCAAAGGTAGCATTTTGACCAAACAGTAACACTTGTCCATAAAAATAACCATACTTGCTGTGATTTTAAACAACTATATCTATCGATAAAACCAACATCACAAATAATCAATAAACATCGGTAGTCATTATTTTTAGTACCATGTACTATCATTTCTTAGAATCATATTATAGGCGATTGTACTAATTTAGTATTTTAATCAAACAGTAACACTTCTGACCAACATCAACTGCACAAGTAATCAACAAAGCATCATTAGACACTAATTATATCACCATAATCCATTAATTTTAGCATTTAGTTCTTGTTAGTACATAAATAAATTTCTAGTCTAAACATGTGCATCCATAAATACCATATTTTCCCAGAAAAATACGCTATCAACAATAACGGGTTGAAATAACCATCCCCACCTTAACAAGTATAAAAAGATGCTTGGAGAACACTTTTCTGTAGAGCCCAGCAAACCGTATCACTTGAACAATTCCCAAAAACAGAAAATAAAATAACAACTTGTGTCGTACAAATTGCAAAATAAACTTAGGATTTATTATATGATAGGATTATAAGAGTTAGTGGAGATTATTTTTCATAACCGATTTACAGAAAATTTAAAACTATCTAAAATATCAACCCCAAATAAATTAAATAATCAAGTAGCAGACATGTTAGCAATTAAGTCATACACATTAGAGTAATCCTCAACCAATAAAATAAACATGAATCATCTAATTAGCAAAGCCATGCAGTTATACATTTTTAATAATTAGCATAATTGTCATTATCCTAATCAATTGTTAACTCATTCTACCATGCTAATTATATTATTCATATAATAATACCAACAAAACTATCAATAAGCAACAGAGAAGTAGCATATCAACCAAATGGACTTCTAATTTAATAATGTCAGCAGTAATGCCTCTTATATACTTGCCTTTCCAGTACGCCATGTTTGTTCCCAACACCACGCACCTAAACATCTAATATGGCCATGGTCGTTGCCAATAGAGAAATGTCATAACACCTGAAGTTCCTGCACAGTTGTTATAAACTCCAAATTACACTGACGAAAGAAATGGCTATCAACGAGTTCCTCTAGAGAGGAAGTATTTTTTTTAAACATGAAACTACGTAAAGCATACRCTAGACATACAAATGAAYCATTGGTTCTAAATCCTCCACGTCGGTTTTATGCCTAYCAAATGTTCGGTGTAGAGTGAAAGCAATTGTTGTCGTCCATAAAAACAAAGCGACACAAAAGAAATGTGTCGTGTGACCCTGAGCATAACAAAAGTATCCTTCAGAAGGATCCCTTCATATATTACATTCATTATGGATTGAATATAATAATAATAATGAAGAAAAATCAGCATATGCAACTTTCATTGTCTAAATTAGTTTGACTTATGTGCAAATAGACAATCGCATACCCAATGATGCTGAAGAAACTGCAGAACATGTCCTGCAACAGAAATCAYACATAAATTATTTCYTATTCTTAAAGTCACAGATCAYAACAATTAAACAAGAACATTCRAATAAATTATAATTAGCATAATTGRCATTATCAGCATTTACATTAGCATTCTGCTAATTTTTATATTTTTGTAATATTACTAGCATATTATATATGCTATAATATTAGCATTCTGCTAATATACATGCGTGTCAGTAAATTAGCACTGCTTCAGATAAATATACACACAAYATAGTATTTTAGCAACTTTTYAATCACACATTAGCATCACTAYTCCATGAAATTAGCAAACAATACCTACAATCTTAGACCAAAAATAGCCCAACAAAAATTCATAAATTAGCATCACTTAACAAGAAAATTAGCAGACTTTAGATCATAATTAGCATCATACGGTTAAAAATTAGCATCATACAGCTCACCTATCCCTGAGAATAGCTCCTCAATGTCCTCATCGATTACCCCAAAATGCAAATTGGCAACCAAGAGCTCAGTCCCGTCTCAATCGACGAAACCCTAGCAGGAAACGCGGGCCGGGCCGCGAACATAACGTGGCCCCACTGACTCTCGGGTCCTCGAGTGGCGCTGGAAGAATACGGCGCGGCGCAACTGGCGGAGCAGCCAAGGTAGCAGCGGGTTGGGCCCGGTCCGGATGGCCATGTCCAGATTCGCCATTTTAGTTGAGAAATAGCTTGTGACCTCTACGGAATGGGGACGTGAAAGAGGATTTTTGCGAAAACCCGTATGGATTGCACAATTCATACGATTGAGTGCTTCAAAATGCTTGAAATCCCAATGGATTATAGATTTTATGGGGTTTTTTCTCTCGATCTGGATTTTGGAAGGTAAAATTTTACAAATCTCCGTGTTCTTCGTGTTTTCAAGGGTCGGAGGTGGACGAGATTTCTGCGATTACAGATTTGAGGGAAAATGAAAGTGTCAAAAATACCCTTCCAAAGCCTTGACTTTAATGAATTGGTTTCGAATATTTATCGCTTACCATTTATACTAAAATCAATGAGGACTATCAGATCAAAATTTCTGGATGGCTAAAATTGGTTCTCAGTTCCCACACATGGGATGGTACCCACAAGATCCCACCCCTATATATATATATACACACACACACACGTGGCAATTTTTAGTTTGACTTATTGTTTTTCTTTTTTCTTTGATGGACAAAAAATAACTCCAAAAGTATGACAAACCATTAAACTAAAATCACATGTGCGGGGCACACCTGAGCCGTTTCCAGGAGATTTTAGCCACAAATTCACACATTCAGGGCCCGAGAGCCATTTCCAGGAGATTTTGGCCGGAAATTCAAAATATGACGTATTATGTCATGCATTGTAATTTGTCAAAAAAAAAGTTCAGATGGTTTAGGTAGGAGAGGGGGGAGACATTGTGAAATAGGTTTGAGAAAAGGTAAAATGGAGGGAAATAGTAGCAACCTTAAGAAAAATGACTGGTGCAAAAATAAAGATAGTTCAAACAGTCTGAAACGATATAAATACAAAACATGGACATAGTTCAGTTAGTCGCCACAACCCACAAACAAGTAGAGAAAGAAACCAAATTGAAAACACAGGCACAGCATCAAGTAGAAGGTACTGATGATATAAGATAGCACTCCTCGAGTTCAGGTACATTACACAGGGAAACAGCAGCTCGCAGAGTGATAGTTTTCTGGGCCTCAACATCCTCCATAGTAAGGGTCAAAAGATACAGCACCTCCCCGGCCAAAACAGCCTTGTTCACTCTCACAAGCTCAAAACTTTTACCCACCTTCTGCACCACCAGTTGGAAGAATTATGATTCATTATAAAACCCAATGATCAAGAATATATAAGAAAGCATATATACAATATACCTCAGCCTCAGTATTGATTGTGAAAACTACAAAGTCTGTCGCTATCTTCAGGTCATCAATAAACGACAACAATTCATACTCGCAGTCAAAGTATATAGGATAGAGAGAAGAAGACATCCAACGAGGAGGAATGCAATCGACATCATAGCCCTACATACCAAGGAATCTCACCTTTTCTGAGTCCATTTGGCACATAATCCAGATAATAATAAGTATGACAAAGAAAACAATAAGAAAAAAGAGTATCAATCTAACATATTCAACCATGAACAATCAACAAATTCATATATATATATATATATATTAGATTCTTGGCCTAAAAACCTTCTCACTAGCTGATTTCCTTTTTCATTTTTTGATTTTTCAAGTGTGATATATATATATATATATATATATATATATATATATATATATATATATTCAATCAGCTGACAAAAATAATTGAAATAATTAAAGTGTTGTTTGAAATTAATAGATTGAACGAGTAAAAAAACCAAATCAACCTACCCAGCTCTTTCGAACTTGATCTAGAAACTTCTCTGCAACCTCAGATTCTTCTTTCATTTTAAACTCTCCTGCATAGTCGCTAATATGATTATATTTGTATGACGCGCAATTAGGGTCTGGAGGCCATTTGAACTCGGAAAACTGCACACAGAAAACAAATTCTTCAACAATCACAACTTTATATCTACGTGTGTTAGTGGTGTGTCCATAAAGAGAAAAAAAAGATAAGGACTGTTTCTTATACAAGGATTGGCGAACCCTAATTACAAATTCTAAGAGATCCAAAAAAACCACGATCAACCAAATAATGGAAATAATCGCTGTATTGACAAATAGAAGCACAAAGCAGCGTACCCGGTTCTCTTGGACTTGACGGAGAAAATCCTTGGCGATCCGCACATATTCCTCGCAAGTAGGAAAGCGCCAGGCTTCATAATCGTCCTCAGATTCTTCTTCTTGGCTCCTATGGAAACGCTCAGAGTCAGAGTTCGAACGAGGATCCGGAACTAGGGACATTACTTTTGTTACTTTTCTACGGCCCTTATATCTGATGAAGATGAAGATGAAGATGAAAGAGGAAATTACCAATATGCAGTCTTAATCTAATCCACCCGAGTAATATTGACGGATCTGAGCGTAGAAATGGGCCTTCCAGTATCTTCTATCTGACGAGTTGGGTCATTTGGTATGGGCCTCTTTTTTCCCTCGTATCAACATTTACTAGTTTGTTGCCTGTGCGATTCAAGGGTGCGCTGTTGACGTGTAAATTCAAATTTATAAATATTCTAATATTTATTTATTTGAAACAATATAGTATAAATTACAAATAAAATAAATTTAAATAGTAACTATAATTGTAATTATAAAATATGAAAGCCTTTTTTATATAATATATTGTACATTTGTATCATCATTCAATTAACATATATTCCATACATGCAATGCTCGACTTGTATTAGGGTTTGCATAATTCTAATAATTCTAGAATGAGTAGGTTTTGGGTGAGACCGATCTCATAAAATGAGACCACATTTTACCATTTTGTAAGGTGATCCAAACCCAGAAAACAACTCAAACTCATACCCAACAACCCAAAACTGGACCCAACCCCCTTCAATTTTTCAAATTTGCAGAAAAATAGTAAAAAAAATCAGAAAAATCTGAAAATTTGCAGGTTGATGCGCAACAATAAGACGAACAATCGTACAAACCAGAATTGCAATACGATGAACAACTAATATTTGGTGAATTTCTCAATTTTTCAAACTATCCGGAAAAATAGTAAAAAAAATCGAAAAAATATGAAAATTTGCAGGTTGATGCCCAACAATAAGACGAACAATCGTATATCCCATAATAGCAATACGATAAACAACGAATGTTTGGTAAATTTTTTCAATTTTTCTGGAATATTTGGTGAATTTTTTCAATTTTTCAAACTAGCCGAAAAAAGAGTAAAAAAAATCAGAAAAATTTAAAAATTTGCAGGTTGATGCGCAACAATAAGACGAATAATCGTACAGCCCAGAATTGCAATACGATGAACAACGAATATTTGGTGAATTTTTCAATTTTTCAAACTAGCCGGAAAAATAGTAAAAAAATCAGAAAAAACTGAAAATTTGCAGGTTGATGCCCAACAATAAGACGAACAATCGTACATTCCAAATAGTAATACGATGCACAACGAATATTTGGTGAATTCTTTCAATTTTTCTGGAATATTTGGTGATTTTTTTTAATTTTTCTAGCCGGAAAAATAGTAAAAAAAATCGGAAAATTTTAAAAATTTGCAGGTTGATGCGCAATAATAAGAAAAATAATTTTGTAATTCAGAATTATAATACGATGAAAAACGGATATTTGGTGAATTTTTTTAAATTTTCTGGGATATTTGGTGGATTTTTTCAAAATTTTAAATTGGCCAGAAAAATAGTAAAAAAAATCGAAAAATTTTAAAAATTTGCAGGTTGATGCGAAATAGTAAGACAAATAATCGTATAGCCCATAATTACAATACGATAAATAACGGATATTTGGTGAATTTTTTCAATTTTTCTTGAATATTTGGTGAATTTCTTCAAATTTTCAAATTGATCGGAAAAATAGTAAAAAAAATCGAAAAAATTTGAAAATTTGCAGATTGATGCGAAATAATAAGAAGAACAATTACACAGCCCAGAACTGCAATATGATGAACAACGAATATTTTGTGAAATAATAAAAAACTTGTGATATTTTAACAATATTTTGTGATAATACTTTAACAATGTTTTGTGATGCTTTAACAATGTTTTGTGATACTCAAATAACTTGAGTTAAAAATGTTGCTTAACTATATTTTATTGTAAAAATATGTTTAAAAAACTTGTGATATTTTAACAATCTTTTGTAATACTTTAACAATGTTTTGTGATACTTGAATAACTTGAGTTAAAAATATTATTTAACTATACTTTAATTAAAAATAGGTATAAAAATCTTGTGGTATTTTAATAATCTTTTGTGATACTTTAACAATATTTTGTGATACTTTAACAATGTTCTGTGATACTCAAATAATTTGAGTTAAAAATGTTATTTAACTATGTTTCATTGTATGAATATGTATAA
>BMAC01000174.1:684055-736429 GCA_014905375.1 Phtheirospermum japonicum
CTCTCGATTACTAAAATTATTATAATTTATTTATATCATAATTATTTTTTTTATAATTTAAAATACTATTGGGTCGTTCACGGAATTATTCGGTTTAAACCTTAAGCCGTCTAATATATCGATTATTCTCGGACTTGAAAACGAGCCCAATCGAAGCCCAATTACTAGCCCTAATCCACCAAGACCCTACCCTAACTTTCCTAAATTAAAGACCATCTTTAGTTTATAAAGAATCCAACCAATTGCAGTCTTTTCTTCACAACTCCATGGGGAATGTCGGTGTAACTATTGAGTACGTTGAGCTCATCCCAAATCAACGACGTGTTTTTCAGGTACAAATGAAGATATCGAATGAAAGGGAAACGAGGAGAGGAATGAAAACTCATGATGTTGGTTTTTATGTTTTAATCTTGTTTTACGTTTTAAATAAGAGTCAAATTAGACATAAAATACTGTGGTTATCAATTTCCACTGTTGAGAACTTGGTTATTTATATTATGATTATTTCCGCTGCGTGATTCTTGAACATTTTGAAAAATATGAATCTTTTATGTTAAATTCGTGAAAAATTGGACATTTATTGTGACGCCAAGATTTTTCAATTTAATTATTTAAAAATATAAATCATTTTTTTGACTAAAGTGAAATCGGGGCACTACAATATATGAAGCTAATGTTTATGTTTGATGTTTGTTTAGACAAACGCATAAAGCTTTTTTTTTTCTGTTTGTATACATAAGACTGACAATAGTGTGTACAAATCCATAAGCCAACTATAACATAAGACAACAATTACATAAGCCCTTCAATAGTGTGTACAAATTCATAAGCCAACAATTACATAAGCTTGCCAATATCATTTCTATTTCACTCTAAACAGTCTGCCAACACACACGAGAAGTCAATATCATCCACTCTAATAACAATAGCTAATATCATTTCTAATTCAATATCTAATATAATTTCATCACAAAAGTGGTCAATAGTGCACCAAAACAGTCTGCCAAAACACCTAAAAGCTATTACATAAGTCTGCCAAAACAGATCTAAAATTCCTATTACATCAAATTCAAGTGTCAAAGATGTAATATAAAGTGCCAAAATACATGAGAAGTCAGATAGTTCCCATTACATCCAATTCCCAACTACATGCCAAAACAAAATCAAATTCATTAGAATTCAGATAATTCAAGGTGAAAAAGTCCATAGTCAAATAAATTATTTTCTTGATATCCTTGTCTTCATTGAGAGATCATAAGTGATGCTGGATAAGTTTTTAAACTTCTGACTTCCTTCAGTTGACAGTGGACCTTAAAGTGATGAATTTCCCATTTGAAGTTGTTCAAAAGCTGAAGGTCCAACCTTTAGGACTCTAGGTCTTTCAATCTGAGACATTTGGGTAGGAATTAGATTAGAAACATCTTCATTTGAAACTAATTGGTCTGGAATTATAGGTGATAATAGGGTAGGCTTGCTTTTGTTAGCTGGCCTTGGTAGCCTCTCCACACCAGTTATCCCCTACACATGAAGCACAAATTTAATTCATATTATGTGTCTAATCTATTAAAAAAATAATAATTTAAAAGTTTAGAATTACTTACATTTATTGTTTCATCACTGCAGTTGGTTGACCCTCCACTATTTCCAGGATTAGTACTCCTCAGCTACACAAATGAAAATATAAATTAACATATTTACAATTTGAAAAGAAAAAAAATTAAATAAAGATAACTGGAATTACCTGTTGTTGAACTTCTTCCTCCCCACTATTGTTTGGTGCTCTTTTTCCACATGTGACTGCATTATGCCCTTCTATTCTACATTTTCTACATTTCACAGTTTTTTGTTGCCTTTTCATAGACACAGTTTTTTTTTTGCTGTGACATGCTTCTTTCTTTTTAAAGCTCTCTCATCAGATTCCAACCTTCTTGCCTTTTGTGGTCTTCCAACTCCCATACCAAAGTTTAAGGGCATAGGTGGAATGTACATGGTCTCATCCCACAACATCTCCCCATTAATGCCCAATATTGCAGAAGCATAAATCTGCTTGTAGGAGTCAACTGTGTAGCAAGGTTCCAAAAAATCAACATGATCTCTTTTTTTCACAATGAATGGCAGCACATGCATGTATACATGGTATCCCACTCAACCCCCAACCTCTGCAGCTGCAAAACCAATCATTCAAATTAACATAAGATTGTCCCCCATCATAATTAGACACCTCATACTTGTTAGAGTCACACTTTAGAGTTATTAAATCTCCCATTTTGTCCCAATGCTTTTGCAAAATAATCTTGATCCAAGGACACAATTTTCCTCTCCACTTCTTTGAAGCATCTCTATTCTTCTGAAGCCTTTCCATTAGGTATTGTCTAATCCACTCCAGCATAGTGAGGATTGATTTTCCCTAGCCTCTAAAATACACATGTTAAATGTTACACATGCATTGTTCAAAAGCATGTCACACTTTGAGGCCTCACTAAAATGTGATCTGCTCCAAAGGACTGGAAGCTTGTCATTGAACCATGAAGCAACATCTTCACTAAGCTCTTTCATTTGTGTCATTCTGTGTCTGAACTCTCCAATTGTTCTTGCTTGTGTAGCCCTCCAAATTGCAATCTTAAAAGATAATCCCCTATAACAAGCTTTGATATAGTTTTTATGCATATGCCTCACACAATATCTATGGTCACTACCTGGAAACACCTCATTGAAAGCTTGGATCAGACCTTTTTGTTTGTCAGATATGAATGTGAATTCATATTCTCTGAACATATTCTAATCCCTCTTCAATACAGTGAGAAACCAAGTCCATATTTGCCCATCTTCCTTAGACACCACAACATAAGCAATTGGATAGATGTTATTATTTGCATCTATACCCACTGCTGTTAGAAAAACCCCCTTATGTGGCCCTTTCAAATGTGTTCAATCAACACCAATAAATGGCCTACAACCTGCCTTGAAACCTTCTTTCATTTCACTAAAGCAAGCATAAAACTTGCTAAACCTCAAGTTTCCATCTGCATCATCCTCAGAGCCCATGATTATTGTTGACCCTGGATTTAACCTTCTAAGCTCTTCACTGTAATCCCAAAGTTTATTATATTGTTCACCAGGAGTACCCTCAATGATTTCAATAGCCTTTTGTTTTGCCCAGTAGGCCTGATCCCTTGAAACATTGCACCTCAGTGCTTTCACCACATCTTTCCTCCAACCCGTCACATTTCTCTTAGGATCTGTCCTGAAGTTATCAAGGAATTTCTGTGTCATCCAAGTAGATTTTATATTCTGGACATTAAATGAATCACAAAATGAATGCTTAGGGTTATACTTGCAAATATAAAAAGAGGAAGCATCTTTCTTCTTATTCAAATGCATCATCCAATTACAGTCATGATCCTTACACACAGCATAGTCCCTAAATGAATCATTTTTGGTGAATATTAATGATATCCTGGTCTTGATTTCATGTGACTGGACAGATTTCATAAATTCTTCCTTTGTACTGAACTCCATCCCTAACTCAAACACAGGATCAAATAGAAGCTCATGGTTAAAAGATGGATATGTGGCTTCACCATCTTCATCATCAGACACTCTATGACAATACAGATTACCTTCATAGTCCACAATATCCTTCTCCCCATAATTAACACTATTTTCATCATCATCAAGGCCTCCATCCTCAGCTTCTTTTAGTGCATCCATATTTTCTTCAAACAACTGATCATCATCTTCACTCTCACTGACCATGTCATAGTCACTATCTACCAAATCACTTTCTTCAAACTGAATTGTTGTGTCACCCTCTTAACCATGATCACCCCAATCTCTAGCACTACCTGATATCTCTCTCTCTTCATTGTCCCCACCCTTCTCCCAGCCTCACCTGATTCTTCTATCACTTCATTGTCCCCACCCTTTTCCCCAACCCCACCTGATTTTTGTAGCACTTCATTGTCCCCCTCATCATCCTCCTCCACCACATCATCATTCTGTTGCACTGCCTCAACATAGACATGCATCTCCATAGTTCTCAAGCTCTACTTATATAGCCACATCAAGTCCTTATCTTTAACAATCAACTTAAAACCCCCATCACATAACATATACAATCTCTTATGTTCAACTTTCAAATGAGATTTAACTTATATATCAAGATTGTAAATTGTCATGTGAGCTTCATTTTCATAGTCAAACTTTATTTCCTGTCCTCCTTTATATCTTGCAGTCGGAGTATTCTCAAATTCACCACCAAAGTGCATGACCATAGTTAGATTGGAAGAATCGTGGGCTTTAACAACAAGATTAAATGCAAAAAATTAGAACTTTTTKACTMTACACATKATTGTAATAGAAAATTTAATTRATTAAATTAGATATAAATAAAATATTAATATCAAGTACAAGTCAAATTGATGAGACCCCACATGATCTAGTTCCTGTCTCTTATACACATCTAGATGTGTATAAGAGACAGTATATATACAGAACATTCGCACCACCAAACTTATTCAAACATAAACAACCTATCCATACGAATTAGGGCACAGAAAACTCACCATAACGAGGTTCTTCAATGTCGGCATGCCTCAGACCTCGCACAAATACCATTTCGAAGCTTTAATTGTTAAACTGGGGCTCTTACTGCTTGTTAAATTGGGGCTCTTACTGCCTCAGACCTCGCACAATCTGAACTTTTTCAGAGGATTATAGAATTAGGGTTCTTACGATTGTGTTTTATTTGAGTTGGGTTCCAGTCTACCAAGAAGAAATCGGGCGTGTTTGGAAATGAAAGGACACCATTTTTGGCAGGAATTAGATTTAGGATTAGGGAAATGAAATCGGGTTTTGGGGTTCTTACTTCTTCGTTTTTTTATTTCCCTCCTAAGTATATACCCACTTGGCATTATTAATTTTTATAATTAAAATAAAAATTAATTCAGCAAATATGTGGCATGTTGGCCGGTTTTTCTGGTCAAAATCCCCAAAAATCGGGTCAAAATCTAATTTCCGGCCAAAATTCAAATTTCAAGTCAGAAATGGACTAAATATACTACTTTTTTTAAATTAGTGGATTAAAATCGCCACCCGTGTATTTGGTGTACTAAATTTCTCAAGTACACAAAGTTAATGGACTAACTTTGCATTTTGGCCTTCATAAAAGTACCAAAGACCTAATACACCTATGTATGATGTGTTACAAGCAACTTAGATGGAAAAGAGAAAGACTGGTTATGTTCAAAAAAGTATGAAGATCTTATAAATGAATTAATTACCCAAGTAATAATCCTAATTAATCCTAAAAACTTGATTCAATTGATTACTGACCCAAAAAGAAAATCGATTCAATTGAACCCATGCTCTTTCGAACCAGTACCTGAGGGGCGGGTACGAGTTGACTACTGCTGCTATAAAATGGTGACGGCGGCGGACTCGGAGTGGAGATGAGGTGTTAGTGGCGACTTCGAGATGCGGTTGTGGCGCATGGTGTGGACGGAGAATGGAAGTGGCGTGGGATGTTGATAGACCGGGACTTAAGAATTGAGTTAGGGTTCTTGGTGATGGTGACGGGGATGCCGCGTCGTGGTGGTTTGGCGGTGGTGGCGTGTGATAGAGGTGGTATTTTATGACAGCGGTGGTGGTTTGTGAGACGTAGAGGGTAAGCTAGGTTAGGTTAGAGGGAAAATTATAGTGCATTTCGTGAAAAAAGAGAGGTAAATTTGGCGCTTTTGGTAAAAAAAAAAGAGGGAAATTTTGGCCGATTGTTGTTCTGAAAAAGAGTTGGGTGTTTTGTTTCTGACTTTAGGTGGTGGGTTGGTGAGTAAGGGTAGAGATTTTTGTATTCTTTTTTAAGATTAATCTTGTTATTATTATTATTATTATTATTATTATTATTATTATTATTATTATTATTATTATTATTATTATTATGACAAGTATTATCAATAAACGTTGAATATATAATTAAGAATGGACATTGTTTTCACAAAATGTGAAATAAACATATTTTTTTATATAAATCATACCCAATCATATAAATCATACCCAATCATCATCTCCCTAAAATATTTCTTTTATATTATCTGTCGTGAATTTTTTTTAAGAAAAAATATAGAAATAAAATAAATGAATCTTAAAAAATAAAAATAAAATCAGTCAATTTGATTGGTGTTGAAAATCTAATTAGAATCACAGTGTTACGATAATTATAACATAAAATGACGATGATGATGATGGTCTGAAGATGATGATAATTAAAACATAATTATAGTAGTGCTACGATACTAATCAGAATCACTATCTCCTGTTTGTAGATCATCATTTTTTTCATCTTCACTCGTGATATGATCTTATTGTTCAACATGTTTTTACTCGACTAGGGTGTCATCCTCCATGTCATCATCATCGATATACATGTCAGATGATGTAGATGTACTTGAAGATGGACCATGAGTTTCAACAACATGGTCAGGTGTCATGTCATCTTGATGTAGCTCTATGTGCTCGAGATTTCCAACATCAACAAACAATGTGAATTGTGAAGATTTGTCAGGGTGCAACAGATCTACTTCAGTCAAAAAGTTCGTCGATGAACCAACCTCCAGGTGGACTTCATGGACAATCTGCCATCTTGCAGGGCGAGTAGGGTCCTTAGTATAAAACACTTGTATGGCTTGAGTCGCAAGTATGAACTGGCCATCTTTGTAACCCTGAGTACCAGTGTCTATATTTATGATGTTTGTGTCATGCATCATATGTTGATGATCATATTTAAACCATTTGAATCGAAATAGAATAACTAATAATTGATCGGTGTAATGAAGTTCTATAATGTCTTGCAAAATGCCACAATACATTTCTCGATCATGAGTCAAGAAACGAACCCCATTCACTACACATCCAACGTATAATTGGGAAAACTTATCACATCCACATGCTAACTCATACACTTCTTTAGATAATGACTGGGGGTTATAGTACATCTGAACTTCGTGAAAAAATACATTATTGGGAAAAGTAGATACGTTGATAGTAAAAATATTAAACAAAAGATTATTCGATTTTCTCAATGAATTTAGAAGTTTTTTAATTATATAGTAATAGTATTATCATCAACTATATTATTTTAACATAATTGAGATTCATTTTATATACGTTTGTTGGATTAGGACTTACCTTTCTGTAAAACCAATATGCCAATCCTTGTCTATTTTGAAGCTCCAAGTCACTAACACCATGCGCCATCAACTCRTGTTTGTGTTCTCTACCGCGAAAATGAAAAATAAGCAACATATTATAATCTACATGTCTTTTAGATATAATTACAATAAATAACCCAAAAGTTTGGTCTAATAACAGAAAAAACGAATATTAAAATAATAAATATGACTTACTTCAAGTTGAATATCTTTTCAAATTTGCACAAGATCAGAATCACATCCAATTGGGCTGAAATAAGGTTACTCACATTGAGGCTTTTAGCGGACATTTTCCTGAAGAAGTTGCATAATTCAATGATTGCATCGGATATATCCTTATCTTAGTAAGCACGGGCTTCCACATGCAACAATCTTTGCATTATGATATGGTAATCATGAGATTTTAGTCCAGTTAAGTGGCCCTAACCTGGAGGTACACACCTTCTCAAGTTTGATGCAAATCTAACTGGGAATCTCACGGACCTGACCCAATCACAAAACTCAACTCATTTCTACGGTAATGTGTAACGAGCCCTAGGATTCATCATCTTACATCTATCTTCGAAATGGTGCAGCTCTGGCCTAATATTTAAGTTCTTAGATCCCGTCTAACATTAGGAGAATGCTTTGACTTCAGCGGGTCATCCATGATGGTCCCCACGAAACCATCACACAAATTTTTCTCTAAATGCATTATGTCAATATTTTGTTTCAAGTCATTAATGGACTAGTAAGGGAGCTCAAAAAAATGTTTTTTTTTTATCCAATTCAACTCATCTACATACTTGCGGGTCTTTGCACCACCGTACTTCTCATGTTTCCCAGGTGTTTTTGGTCTAACTCGATTTAGATGGGTCAATATATCTGCCATTGTTTTTATTACTAGAGGGCTCCGATGTGGTAAACCATTGAAATCACGCAAACTTCTTCATCTGTGGTGTATGGAAAGAAACATTCTAGCACCAAAGTACACTACCTTTCCCAATACGCGCATCGATGGGGTTTCATCACTACATGTGGGACATGCCATATAACCTTGTCCGCTCCACCCTGATAGACTACTTCTTGCAGGAAAGTCATTAATAGTCCATATTAATGCTGCTCACATGCAAAATAAACCACGATTTTTGGTGACAACATCAATTGTGTCTACAGCGACTGACCACATAACTTTCAATTCATCTACAAGAGGTCGCATGAATATGTTGAGATCTTTTCCTGGGGATTTAGGTCCAGGTATCAATAATGTTAACATCAAATACTGTGATTTCATGATAAGCCATGGAGGAAGACTATAAACTGTCAATATTACTTGCCACATACTATACACCTGACTCATATCACCAAATGGGTTGACGCCATCAGCTGCAAGTCCAAGACGAACATTGTGTCGCTCACTAAAAAACTCTTGATATCTAGCATCAAATGCACGCCATGGTTTTCCATCCCTTGGTTGTGTCATAACATCTTCGCTTGTATGATACCAAGTACTATGCCAACGCATAAGACTCGCGGTCTCTTCCATTGCAAATAACCTTTCAAATCTTGGGATGATCGGAAAATATCGCATAACCTTATATGGAATTTTGATCTTGGATCCTTTTCCACTATTCTCTCGCCAACGTGATTCTCCACAAACTGGACATGTTTCTCTATCATCATATTCTTTATAAAAAAGTGCACAATCATACTTACAAACATGTATGTTCTCATAGCCGAGACCAAAACTTGCAAGCAACTTCTTAGCCTCATAGTGTGAGTTGACAAGTTTCATCAATGGGAATGCAAGTTTCAACAACTTAATGAACTCATCAAATGATCTATTTGTCTACTTATTATTCACCTTGATATTCATCAACTTTACTAGAAAACCCATCGAAGAGAATGATGAATCCCTTGATATAATTTAGTGTTCATAGCTTCGTACATGTTATGATACTGCTCATCAGGGCCATCCGATCCGTACTCATCATCTTGGTCCAAGTCTGCCATAACATTTGTCATGTCATCCATCATTTCAAAGTCAACGTCTGACGGACCAGATTGGTGTGACGGACCAGTTTGGTGTTCCGGTAAGCAATTGCCATGTTGAACCCAAGTATCATATGATGCATCAAACCCAAACCTCTCAATATGGATTTGGACAACTTCTGAGAATCCATATTTAGTTGTACGGGCACTTGATCAAGCATTTCTTATTCATAAGAGGCCTACATTTGTTAATAAATTCTCTCACTCCACACCTGAACTCTTTGGACATCTTGTTCGTAATACGCGTCCATGTCTTGTCCATCACCATTTTTGAATTCTTGAAAAAATAAAAGAACCAAAAGTTATTAGGTAGTTTCTTTGCTCCTCTATTTTACTATTATTCACAAAAACTACTACACCCTTTTTGATTTACCATTTTTTTAATACCAAAATATACATTAGGGGCATGAAAAAATTAGGTAAATAGATTTTACATTAGCTTGATAATATTATAAAGTATAAATAAAAGCAATCATCATTTAAAACTACATATAGTCATGATATTTTTACCACTTTAGTGTGTGGTTGTATTGTGTTGTGTGTTACTACGTACTGATCTACTTGCTGAACGCATCAATAATAAATGATGCAGATATGAATAAAACTATTAATTAAATAAAAGGCTAATTATACTTACTTCAAAAGTTTCTTAGTTTCTTATTTCATTAACCTTTTTTCTTTTCAATTTTATATTATTCTTTATTAATTAAAGAAAGAAGCCATGCATGTTTACTTGATCGTGTATCAAAATTTAATTGATATTTCATTACAGATGATTTGATGGCATATATATAATTTCATTAATCCAAATTATACTAATTAATGTTTTTAAATATTATATTTCAAAACCCAAAATAGAAGAACAATGTTTAATATAGATCGAAATAAAAGATAAAAGAAGGAAATTTATTGGGTGACGATTATCTTATTTTTTATTTTTCATTTTAGATAGAAATATAGGATTAATTAATATGACTTAGAATTTCAATACTATGACTGTCCACATGAGTTTTGAGAAGGAGCAAATTTTTTCATGAAGTTTTCTTGATTCCATTTACAAATTATATTCTGATAGGATGAAAAATTTGTTAGGTAATCATGAAAACCTAGGGACATTTGTAAAAATAAAAAGTTATTGGAGTATTATTTGGGACTATTTATACAACTAGCGAAGTCAACAATATAACTTAACCTTTTGTAATTTATGAGTCATTAGATGATGATGATGAAATTATATTCAACTAAAAATTAGATTACATACAATTATAGAAAGGAGAAGAATTGATTCACACCTTTATTTGGTTTTATCAAAAATTATTTGCCATTATTGTTGATATTGCTGCCATTATTATTGATATTGTTGCATTGTGTTTGATATTAATGATGTTGCTATTATTATATTGCTGTTGTTGTTGTGGATATTATTTGGAGAGTGTTTGTGGTTATAGGTTGATATCTCCGAGTGAAATGGTACTCTGTTGGATGTTAAAAGAAGTTGTGAGCTATTGGGAGGACATTTTAAACCTATTGGGAGGACTTGTCCTTCCAACATGTAAGACATTAACTCGTTTGGTTAGGTATTTACTTATGGTTGGTCAAGATAATTAAATACTTTTTTTTGGGACGACTTTACATCCTATAGGAAGGACAAAATGTCGACCCTAAAGGCAAAACATATAGGGACGACTTATTATATCGTATAGGAATGACAAAATATCGTCCCTAAAGGTCGAACATATAGTAACAACTTATTATATCCTATAAGAAGGATAAAATGTCATCTATAAAGGTAGAACATATAGCAACGACTTATTATCTACTGGGAGGACAAATGTCCTCCCAATAGGTTATCCAATCTATTGAAATGACTTTTGCATGTAGTGCCTATATGTCGTACATATAGGCACGACATCAATGTTCTCCCAATTTCGTCCTCCTCGTAAGCTCATTACTTGTAGTGATAGATAAGGGTAAGTATATTTAAAAATGGCATCGTCAATCTGATGCATTTGAGGATGATAAATTGGTGGGTGTATTCCTTTGTATTAGAACGACTTGCATTTGAGCTTAGTTGTTGTCAATTAGGTAGCTGAGTTGGAAATAAAAGAGTTGAAATAGTACTTTGCAAATGTTGCACTTGGTTCATTTTTTTAAATCATTTTCTAATCAAGACTTTAGGAGTGCGATTCTCCTCGTTATTTGTTGACCTTTTCATAATTGCATGCCATTCTCTTTGTTGTTTGTAAGAAAATGTGTACAATTTTGTTGGTCAAATAATTAGTTGTTTTATTTCTTTAATATACCGTAAATTTATTGGTATAAAAATGTCACATTCTCTCAAACATTGTCACTTTTTATCACAAATCTGTCAAGGTACATTGTTGCATTGTGAAGTTTATTGTATCTTTTTTCTTCCTTGATAATTTGTTGGTAGAAAGGTTTTACTTTCAATGCGCAATAATCAAAAAACATTTGATTTTACTAGGCATTGTATAGAAATGAGTTACAGAAACGGGTATGTTAATGTTAATTAGATTTTTTGGCACATTCAATATGGTCATTACATTTTAGTAATGCTTCCTGAATGTATCGATAAACTTGTGAAAGCCAGCTTGAAAACTTTTTTACTAACTGGCGAGAAAGAGGAAATAGCAGTAAATATACAGTGTGAAGAGAGTTTTTAGTTTCTTTTAGTTTTTTATCGCGACTTTCAGTTTTTTATTTTTTATTCTTGTTGTTACAGATTTGAATGAAGTTTTCTTGAGCATGACATGGAGGAGCTTCAGTTGTTCGAAGAAAAGAATATCATAGTAACAAACAAATGAAGGTGAAGACTAGTTTACTCTAATGTCACATATTCGAAGTACTAGTTTTGAAGTTTCATAATTTTTAGGGCACGATGTGACTTGGGAGTACTGTGATGCATGAAATGCAGCTGAGGAATTGATGGGAGTGAATTGTTTTAAAAGAATTCGATATCACTCTCAAGAACTTAGCTGCCGATTTCAGCCTAACAAAAATCGTCAAGCTAAAAGCTTGTACCACTAGTTGACCACCGTACATAGAAAAAACATGTTTGTGGGGTCTACATAGCCCTACTAGCCTCTCTCCAGGACATGGTCCCCACCACGACCTTACTTCAACGGTTACGATACAATCAAAGAAATCATGGTGAGAGAATAGGAATTCGATGACATGGGACTCTAGAAGCCACTAATCGCGACCCAAACTAATACTTCACTAAAAATTCATGCGTATTATATGTGAGTATTTATGATAAGCGACCTCATTTCTTGGAAGGAGCATTTTTTTAGAAGGTGGGCGAGCTGCTTTGTAAAGTAGCGACCTGAAATATGAGGATGAGTTCTCATATAGGGTCGCGACCTCCTATGATTTTGTTAGTTGCGCATTGATCTGATAGCTCGGTCATGGGCTTCGTAAATATTAAGCCCAAATGGGCTCACATGGGGTCCCGACGGACTGTATGGAAAGAATAATAGGCCCAGGCCTATTTTTGTAATTTAAGTGAGAGATCTACCATTTATGGGAACTTAACATACATGACAAATCCTAACTTTAAGTCGGTCACGGTATTTATGGAATTATGGTGGGAGAAGGAAACCCTGGCTTGGGGAGGACTTCTCTTATTTCTATAAAAGGGGTGCATACCTCTCTTTATTTTCTAAGTTGTTGAAGTTGTTTTGATGGATTGATCTCTAAAATATCTCTCGCACTATCTGACTTAAGTGTCGGAGGACCTTCGCCGGGGCCATCCTCCGCCTTGGCTGAAGGTGTTATTTTGCAGGATCGGCTAGGTCGCCAGGAGGCTTTTTGGAGACTTATCAGGTTGCTGTGAAGGAGATTGAAAGTTATTCAGGTCGCTGATCTCTTGTTTGAGGTTAGTGCTCTATATTCTTGGTAACCAACCGTTTTGGATTTATCAAGTAGCGCCGTCTGTGGGAAAGAGGGGTATCGAGTTCTTGAGCGAAAGGTGTGAGGAATTTCACAAACGCAGCATGAAAGACAAAAACATACTACCCAGAACCTTAGACTTTGGTTCTGGATCGAAAAAATTGAAGAAGAAGAACAAGATGGCGGAAAACAATAAGGGAGAACCAACAAAAGGCGAACAAACACCTTCTCAAGTGGAACCAGCGGTTCAAAATTCTGGTGGCACACTGCCACCCTCCCTAAAGCAACACGACGGAAAAGAGCAGGAAGAAGACCTGGAGGCGAAGACGCCAGAGGTTGAGGCGCAGAAAGTGATTCATATAGGAACGAAAGAATGGAGAGTTTTACCCAAGGATAAGCCCTGTCAAATCAAAAAAGGGTTCCTAGAAGGGCTTATGGATTTTGTGCCTCTGGATAAACAGGAAGAACTAAACAAGTACCTAGCAGGCGAGATGGGTACTCCAAAAGAAAAGGCTGATGGATCGAATGGCGAGCAGGGATAGAAATCGACAACTAGAAAGACAAAACATAGCGGAAGGTCTCTATCTCGGAGATCTTCTTAAGGAAGGAAAGTCCGGAGTAAGCGAAAGCAGGTAGATTCTTCCAGCTCTACCTCGTCCACAGAGTGTTATACACATAAGTACAAGCACAAGAAAGGGAAGAGGGTGAAGACAGGATGAAACTATTATAAACATAGAGGTCGGCGACATAGTAAACACACCAGCGAGACTGGAACACAAACCTCAAGTAAAGATGGAGAATCTCTAGATAAATCACGTAGAAGTCGGAGCGGATATCATGAGGGGAATGGCGAGAATGAGGTCGGACCAGGAAATAAGACATTCAGAGAGATGCAGGACGCCTTGTTAAAATTGCAAAGGCGAGTAGAAGGTGAGAGGCCGGATGAAGATAAAGGGCATCCCTTTTAAGATGAGATGTTGCGAGCTGCGATGCCTAAGGGGTATAAGACGCTGGAGTTCCAATATTGCGGGGTGACGGACCCAGTGGAACATTTGCAGCTCTTTGAGAATGAAAGAATATTGTAGGGATATATGGATGTTGTGGTGTGTCGAGCCTTTGTGTCCACATTAAGGGGAATCGTACAGAGCTGGTTCTATCAATTAGCGCGAAGAAAAATTACCGGCTTTCAAGTGCTGCGAGCTGCTTTTTTGAAGCAATTTTCCAATGTGAGGCAGAATTCGAAGACTGCACAATCACTCTTTACTATGGTACAAAGACCTGACGAAACCTTGAAGCAGTATATTAACAGGTTCACTAGTGCCACACTGGAAGTACCCACTGCTACGGACGACATGAAAGCAGGGGATTTACATCAAGGATTTAGGAGTGAAGACTTACGTAAGTCGTTGGTTAAGAAGGAGGCGCGAACTCACGATGAGGTCTTGGAGAGATGCCATAAATACATACAAGTGGAGGAAGCCGAAGAAGAGCATCATGTGCGTTTTGGCAGGGAGGTCGCAGATGATCGTGTGCGTTTTATTAGGGAGGTCGCGGATACAGAAGGAATTTTTTCTAGGAGAGAGATAAGAAGAGAACCCAGAAGGATTGTACGCGGGCTCTTAACCCCGAGTCCTGCGGCTAGAGAAAAACCAGAGATAGACATGCGGAACTGGAGGAACGAGAATTTTACACCACTGGCCTACCCGCAGGCTAAGGTGTTTACCATCATGGAGCGTTTGATACCTAATGATATAAAGTGGCTAGAAAATCGCACGCCGATCCCTACTCATCCCAAGTCTGATTTCTTTTGTTTGTTTCACAACAATTATGGGCATTCCACAGAGAGATGCATGCACCTTAAGGAGGAAATCGAGAGGCTCATAAAAGCAGGGCACCTGAAAGAATTTATTTACAAGGATAGAGAACCGAGGGAACCAAGGCAACCATTGCCTCCACCACCACCAAGAGACCTGCCTCAGGATCAGGTCACTAGGCAGCCACAACAAGGAAATCAGGTACATAATGGCCCAAGAAGAAATAAGGGGAGGATAAACAAGATTTCATGTGGACTGACGGATGGCGATACCAATAGTGCACGGAAGAAACATGTTAAGTCAGCTCGCCCGGGAATGTGGGAGGTTGCTAGTGTGAGTCGTCGCTCATAGACAGCTGAACCAATCATCTCTTTTGGTCCCAATGAGAGACGCGGGCTGTAAGAGGATCATAATGACACATTAGTAATTGAAGCTGAGATAGTAGGGTACGAGGTCGGAAGGATTTTTGTGGATAATGAAAGCCCGGTCAATATAATATATACAGATTACCTTGAACAAATGAAGCTAGAAGCGAAAGTGCGACCCGTGAATACACTTATATACGCTTTTACTGGGGCGCAAGTAATTACAGAGGGAGAGCTGACATTGACAGTGGTACTTGGGAGAGATGAGTTACAGGTGAAGAGGAATTTGAAGTTTTTGATAGTCCGTGGGAGGTCGGCATATAATGCAATATTGGACCGACCTGCTCTCAATGCATTCCAGGCAGTTACATCGACGTATCATATGAGAATTAAATACCCGGTGGGTGATAAAGTAGGGAAAACTGTCTCCGAGCAGTAGGTCGCAAGGTCATGTTAACAAATGACGGCCAGGAAGGGATTGAGTAAAAACAAGCGCGAGAGAGATGATAATCTACCAGAGGGTGTACTTAGTGCAAAAAAGGTGAAAGAACAGGAGAATTCTGTTCGGCCACATGAGGAGTTGATGGAGATTTCATTAGAAGAAGGTCGCCCGGATTACACTACGAGGATCAAAACCTTGATGTCAGAAACATTGAAAGAAGACTGGTGAGATTATTGAAAGAATTTTGAGATGTTTTTGCTATTGGGGATGGAGAGTTGATAAGGGTATCTCCGGAGGTCGCGCAACATCATTTAAATACGGACCCGGGGGCTAGGTCAGTTAAACAGAAGAGAAGACATTTTGGGACTGAACTGGATAAGATAATTGAAGAGGAGGTGCAAAAATTGCTGAAGGCAGGCAACATTCGGGAAATTCAGTTTCCAGAGTACCTATCTAATGTTGTGATGGTGACAAAAGCCGGGGAAAAAGTGGAGAATGTGTGTCTATTTTTACGATCTAAATAAAGCCTGTCCAAAGGATCATTATCCTTTGCCACGAGTTGATCGGTTGGTAGATTCGACCTCAGGATGCAAGCTACTAAATATGATGGATGCTTCGCAGGGGTATCATCAAGTACCTCTTGCAAAGGAGGATCAGCCCAAGGTGAGCTTTGTTACGTCGACGGGAACATATTGCTTTGTGTCCATACCCTTTGGGTTGAAAAACGCAGGGGCGACCTATCAGAGACTGGTGGATCGAATGTTTGAGGACCTGTTGGGTTCCACTATGGAGGTTTACATCGATGATATGTTGGTAAAGAGAAAGAAAGCAGAATCCCTTGTGGAGGATTTGAGAAAAACTTTTCTTATATTGTGGCGATATGGGATGAAGCTTAATCTAAAGAAGTGCGTGTTTGGTGTGCGATCAGGGAGATTTCTGGGGTATATGGTGACAGAAAGGGGTATCGAAGTTAATCCGGAGAAAGTACGGGCTGTTTTGGAGATGCCACATCCTCGGACGGTACGCGATGTACAAGTGCTCACAGGTCGCATTGCAGGGTTAGTCGTTTTATCTCCCGATCAGTAGAGAGGGGTGTCCCCTTTTTTCGGGCACTTCGAAAAGGGTCCAAGTTCGAATGGACAAAAGAGGCAGCAGATACGTTTGAGGAATTGAAAAAGTACTTGGAGGAAATACCATTGTTGACTAAACCGATACCTGGAGAAGACTTGATTTTACACATATCGGTTGGAGAGGTCGCAATAAGATCGGTGCTAATCAGAGAAGATGCAGGTACATAAAAACCCATATATTATATCAGTAGGATGCTACGAGGGGCTGAACTGAAGTATTCCGAGCTGGAGAAAGGAGGGTTTGCGCTGATTTGTACGGCCAGGAAATTGCGACCATATTTTTTGAGTCACACAGTGAGAGTACGTACCAATTTATCTCTCAAACAGGTCATGGGTAACCCAAATGTATCTTGAAGGTTAGTAAAGTGGGTTGTGGAATTGACCGAGTACGATGTGGTTTACGAACCTAGGGTGTCCATCTAAGCACAAGTATTGGAAGATTTTTTGTAGGAGATGGTGCATTCATGTGGTTCGGGTGAGGAGATAAAGGCATGGGTGTTACATACCGATGGATCAACTATGGTGTCAGGGGCTGGGCTGGGGATCGTGTTAACCAGCCCGGAAGGGGAAAATTTGGAGTTCACGATTAAACTGGGATACAAGGCATCTAATAATGAGAGTGTGTATGAGGCTGTTTTGCAGGGTGTAAAAATTGCAAGTGATCAGGGGGCAAGAAGGGTTTGGGCATATAAAGATTTGCAGCTGATAGCTCATCAGTTCGATGGTTCTTTTGAGGCAAAGGAAGAACGCATTGCGGTGTATCTAAAGAAGTTTCGGGAAGAGGTCGCTCGTTTTGATGAGTTTAAGTTAGAACACTTACTGTGGGCTGGCAATACCCGCATTGATCAGCTCGCTAGAATAGCAGGCGCACTGGGGACTTATGATACTCGAAAGATAACACTGATGGAGTTAGGCCATGGTAGTGTGGAGGAGGGAAAAGAAGTAATGGAGCTTGAGGTTAAGGATGATTGGCGCACACCTATCTGGGATGTTCTCGTGAAAGCAAAAGAGGGTACGGAGAAATTGACAAAAAAAGAGACTAAAACGGCATCTTGTTTCTGTGTAATAAATGAGGAATTATACAAGAGGTCGCGTTTCGGGACTTTTTTGAAATGCTTGGCTAAGGAACAGGGATTAGAGGTGCTAAAAGAGATACATGAAGGATATTGCGGTGATGATGCAAAGGGAAGAACATTGGTTGGTATAACATTGCAGGCTTGTTTCTTTTGGTCAGGAATGAAGGGTATGGCTATCGATCTGGTTAGACCGTGTGAGAAGTGTCAAATGCATGCGCCGGGTATTCATATACCAGCGGAAGATATGATGGTTATTAGCTCGCCTTGTCCCTTCGCGCAATGGGGAATAGATATTGTGGGACCTTTTCCTTAAACGCCAGGCAACAAGCAACACCTGGTGGTGGCAGTGGATTATTTCACAAAGTGGGTGGAGGCTGAAACGGTTACAGGCATAAGCAAACAAGATATGATGGAATTCATTTTTAATAACATTTTTTGCAGGTTTGGTGTCCCACGAGTGTTGGTGTCTGATAATGGAACCCAGTTCAATGGGCAGAAGATTCGAGATTTGTGCAGGGAGATGGGGATGAAGCAATGATTTGCTTCTGTGGCACATCCTCAAACGAATGGGCAAGTTGAAGTTACAAATCGTATCATTGTGCAGGGCCTTAAGTTATGATTGGAAAAGGCAGGTGGGTTGTGGGAAGAAGAGCTTGCATCAGTCTTGTGGGCATCGAACAACTCCCCAAACTTCTATAGGGGAGTCTCCGTTCAATCTAGTTTATGGGATGGAGGTTGTCATTCAAGCCGAGATAGTAGGTGGATCGTAGCACTTAACGGCGTTTAATGTGTAGGAAAATGAAAGGCTGGCAAGAGGGGCAATTGAGACAATTGATGAGATACGAGAGAAGGTTGCGGATCGGGTAGAACATTATAAGTAAAGGATACAGGCTGCTTTTAACAAATGGGTCAAACATCGCTGTTTTCAAGTTGGTGATTTGGTATGGAGGCGAGCTGATGCATTGCATATGACTTGGAAGCTTGGTCCAAATTAGGTGGGCCATTCAAAGTGGTTAAAGTGTTACGAGGAGGAGCATACATACTTGAGAATGCTGAGGGGAAAGTTCTGCCTAGGAGCTGGAATATATGTCACTTGAAAAGGTATTACGCCTAGACGATGGGATGTTGTGTTTTACCCTGTGGGGAAGTGATTGTGTTTTACCCTTCGGGGCGGTGATTGTGTTTTACCCTTCGAGGCGGTGATTGTGTTATACCCTTCGGGGCGGGCTGGTTATGTTTTACCCTTCGGGGCGGGCTAGTTATGTTTTACCCTTCGGTTCGGATAATGGTTTTATGATGTACCCTTAGGGGCAGATAACTTTTTCAATATATAATAAAACTTGGTGAATTACTTTCATGGTCTTTAAATATGGTTAAAGGGTTTGAATGTGTTATTTTTAATGTTGGGGAAGGATATGTTTGACTTACATATCTTTGTCGAGCTGTTGTGTTCTTATGTCTTGGATGGTTATGTCTTTACGAGCTAATATATTTAAATCTGCGAGCTTGTTTTAGCTCTATGGGATTATTTGTGATTTATGGTTTTGTTATTTCACATGGATCTCATGGTCTTAGCTCCATGGGATTATTTGTGGTTTGCGACCTATATTAACTTATGGGTTTACTTTATATATGGTTTATGGTTTGGCTTTTACATGATTTAAATTACAAGATTATATATGGTTGAGAATTGAAGAGCTATGCATATAATAAATAAAAGTGGAGTTGTTCACACAGGAATAGATTAATATCATTCATAAATTATGCGAGCAAGATACAGGTTTGGAATTTGAAGAGAGCAATAAGCCATCAGGTCGTACTCGGCCCAGAAGCAGGAATAATGTCTTCAAGCGGCGTGTCCAGCTCGGAGGAGAGTTTGGCGGATAATACAGCTCGACTTTGGCAAGATAACCCCCACTCAGCATCGATCGGCTGGTTCATGTCGCCCTTGAAAGTGCTGAAAGGAGGTAACATGTTAATGATGGCTGGCACATCGGGGTTTTACTCAACATTCAGGGCCGCGAGCTAGTTTTGATTATTCCAGCGGCCTTGAAAACCAACTTATTGCTGCCAACAGCCATCTTGCCAAAGTATATGAAAGACTTCTTGTAGGCTTTCAGCAGCTCCTCCCAGTAGGCGCCCATGAACTTCTGGCCTATTGTGCTTAAAAGGAAGGTCCGTCGACCTTCAGTTACACCCCGCTCGTGCGTCACCTGAGTTTGCGATTTGAGTTCCTTGACCTCGTGAGCTAACTTCTGGGCGTCTTTGACATCATTGCCCAAACGAACTGTCTCATCTTTCAGGGTGTTCACCTGGCCCTTTAGAATTAATATCTCTTCTTCACGAGCTTTAAGCAAGTGATTCGCCCCATCCAATTCTCCCTGGGTCAAGGAAAGATGGCGGGTTTGTTGCTTTGTCTGGGCGGTCAGCTCGTCGCACGTTTTCTGGATCTCGCTCTCAGCAGATCGGGCCTACAGCTCCTCAGATAGCTTGGAGACCAGCGAACTCAGCTGTATCGTGAATTTATATAAGGGTTTGCAGGTGCTGTCTTGATAAGGAAAAGAGTTTAAGTAATTACCTGTTTGGTTATTCGTTCGTTGAGGAAGGCCTGGATCTCTTCAGCATTGTCGCATTGGGCCAATCCTTTTCCTAGGTCGGGAGATTTGGAGGAGGTCGCGGCATGAGTTTTGCGAAGGCGACGATGTTTTTGGACGGAAGATCTTGGGGTCTTGGATGTGGGCTTGAGAGGTCATTTTCCCTTCCCTTTTGAGGATCTTTGTACCAATTGCACTTCCTCCAGGTCGTCCTCTGCCTCCTCGTCAGCCTCTATTCCAAAGGCTTGATTTAGTACCTCATCCCTATTGACGACTGGGGGAGGATTTGCGGAGGTGACAGCCGGTTGTGGATTGGTTTGCTCTGTGATTTCCTTTGAGCTCGATGACTCGCATCTATTGACGAACGCAACTGCAATAATAGTGGTGTGTTATTATTAAATTATTATTATGATGGAGTGAAGTTGTGCAGCATAGAGGACCTACCAAATTCTGACTGGGTCATGGCAAGATCTGGGTCGACCGGATGAGAGTCGATGCCCACATATTTGAGAGTTTTGGACTGGCTGGTGAGTAGCACCACGTCGAATGGGCGCTTACTCCATTCTGTGAGCTGGTCAAAATATTTTTTATACGAGATGGGAAAATGTTTGGTGCAGGGGGGTTTGGCTTGTTTTGGGGTATGATATTGTAGCTCGGTTGGAAAAGGCCAGCTCTCAGTATTATGAATGAAGAAGAAATCTTTTCTCCATTCAGGAACTTTATTGGAAGGGTTATTGGAAGGGTTTACTAAAAAGTGAGATTTGCCCGTGCGAGCAGAAAGGTAAAAGGAGTCTTGCTGATGTTTTATTTGAAATCAGAAATGAAAAAAGCCTGGGTCAGGCCGTGTGTCATAATATTTACATAGTATAATATACCCCGCCATAAACTTCATGGAATTATGGGTCAATTGTAAAGGGGAGACTTTGTACAAGAGGGAGGTTTCAATATAAAATTGGTGTGGCGGGAATCTAAATCCCGCTCTAAGAAGCTCGTCAAAAAGGGTTATATGGTTGGGTGAGGGTTTCATAGGGTCTGTGGAGCAGGTCGGGTAAAACCATTCTGGCGGTTTCAGGGAGATTAAGAGTTCATTTGAATTCATCTAGTTTTTCTGGGTCAGGGAGGAGTCAGTAGTTGTCTTTGACTGCCCTGGTTGCTAAGGGTGATGGAGGCAGGTCGACAACTTTTATGGAGGGCGCTAAAGTTACATGGTTTTCTAAAATATGTTCGCACGGTGGTGGGTTACTGGGTTTGTGCAAAGTAATGCCCTCTGGAATATTTACAAGGGCTAAGGGGGCAGGAGAGGGGTCTTCTGGTATATTTTCAAGGAGAGCTTGGGCGTCGGTGTGAGCCCCAGTCTGGGCTTCTAACTCTGACCAATTGACATCGCCTTCTGGCTCGTCGCGAAGGCTGGAGGGAGGTGAAGAAGGCTATTTTCATCTTCTTTTAAAAATATAAGGGTTTTCGGTGGGATTGGAGTCAGGGGAAAGGCTTAAGTTTTGAGAATTGGGGTTGGAAATGCTGGTTTCGCCATTAATTGATAGACAAAAAATAAAAGAGGAGGAGGAAAACATAACAACTCAGCAGATGCAACACATATATGGCAGTAAATCCAAATTATTTATTGAAAAAGGGGGGACTTAGAGGACTTACACATTTTTGGAGTCGTGGAGGTCGGTAATGAGCGGTGCGCCGCAGGAAGTTTTCTGTAAATTAGAGAGTAAGCGAGCTTGTTGCGGAGCGAAAATGGCGATATCTTGCAGGTGTTTTGGGTAAAGTGCCGAGTGAGGGGAGAATGATGGGACAAATTGGAGCGGGAAGTAGGTTGGGTTTTGTGTGTATGGGGCGGCGTAAAAAGCAGATGGGACAGATTGGAGCGGGATGTAGGTAGGGTTTTCGAGGAATGTTTTGGGCCTTTTATTTTGGGCCCACCGTGTTTATTATACTACCAGAAAATGGGGAGATAACGCGTGTCCGACACTTTATCAGGCTGCATTTAATGAATCTTTAAGGAGACGTGATGGGTAAAGAAAGGCGTATTTTGACTTTATGGGGCTGCTTATGATTACGTTTTCTTGGATTATTTTGCTCAATTATAATTTCAGGTCGTGGTAGAAAGGCTCTATGGTGCTAGGTCGTCAGGTATGGAGTTTGGGGACTCGGTCTGGGGACTCGCAGATCTTTTCTTCCAAGTGGAGCATTCTTCTTGGAGGACAAGCGAGCTCAGCGAACCGATCTTTTGCAAGTTGCAGTCTTATGTGGTAATTTCTTATGGGATGATTAGTATCATAGCTCGGTATGCCAAGCTGGGTTATTCTAAAATATGGTTTGGTGAGTCGGCATGGTGGTTTATTTAAATTTTATGTTTTATTGTTAAATTTGGTGGTTGTGTTCTTTTAATGTTCTGTTTACATGTCCTACCTGATCTTGTACCTCAATCATCTAGAACATGGGGGACTAGCTGATACAGCACTAAAAATCCATGCGTATTATATGTGGGTATTTATGGTAAACAACCTTATTTCTTGGAAGGAGCATTTCTTCTGGGAGGTGGGCGAGCTGGTTTGTAGAGTAGCGACCTGGAATATGAGGATGAGTCCTCATATAAGGTCGCGACCTCCTATGATTTTGTTAGTTGCGCATTCATCTGATAGCTCGGTCATGGGATTCGTAAATATTAAGTCCAAATGGGCTCATATGGGGTCCCGATGGACTCTATGAAAAGAATAACAGGCCCAGGCCTATTCTGGTAGTTTAAGCGAGAGATCGACTATTTATGAGAACTTAGCATACATGAGAAATCTTAATTCTAAGTCGGTCACGGTATTTATGAAATTATGGTACGAGAAGAAAACCCTGACTTGGGGAGGACTTCTCTTGTGTCTATAAAAGGGGTGCATACCTCTCTTTATTTTCTAAGTTGTTGAAGTTGTTTTTGATGGATTGATCTCTAAAATATCTCTCGCACTATCTGACTTAAGCATCGAAGGACCTTCGTCGGGGCCATCCTCTGCCTTGGCTGAAGGTGTTATTTTGCAGGATCGGCTAGGTCGCCAGGAAGCTTTTTGGAGACTTATCAGGTCGTTGTGAAATAGATTGGAAGTTATTTAGGTCGCTGATCTCTTGTTTGAGGTTAGTGCCCTATATTCTTGGTAACCAACCTTTTGGGTTTATCACAAATGATGATGATAACTTCATGTGTCTTGTTGTATCCGGTCGATACAGTGAGGAGGCAGATGCAATCGGGGTTGAAGAAGCTGATGTACGAGAGCACATTGCATTGTTGGAGGAAAATATATAAGTTTGAAGGGTTTGGTCATTTTACCTTGTGGTCGAGCCAAATATTTTTGGGAGCACAAGGCGGTGGTTGTTTGGTTTTGTATGATGATATCAGGAAGTTTATGAATTGGAGTTGGTTATAAAGTTTTTTTAATTAGTTTATAGACTGTGACAGAATAGATGGTAGTAGAAAATTGGATTAAAATGCAATTAGACAAATGATATTCAATTATCACCATGTTCTGTTTAGGGATGACAATTTGACCCACACCCGACCCGGCCTGACCCGAGGCTTTTGGCGGGACTGACTCGACCCGTCTTCCAGAACAGGGCAGGTCGGACCCCAGCCCGCTGATGGAACGGGAGGGTCTGGGTATCCACTGTCGCCTCGCCCCGACCCTGCTCCGTATAATTTTATATATATATATATATAAAGATATATAGTTGCATTTTTTTTAAAGCCGGGCGGGGGCGCAGGGCACGATTCTTGGGACCCGTGGCTGGGAACAGGCCAGTCGGGATCGTTGGGGCAAGCACGCCGGGCCAGGGTATCCAACTACCCACCCCCACCCCGCCCCCATTGCCATCCATAGTTCTGTTTGTTGGTGTTCTGTAAATTTATTCTTTGGCCCCAAAAGTGTTGGTTTTATAACTAAAAGTTGACATTGTTATCTTTTAAATTAAATTATTCATTATTATAATGAAAGCTTGCATATTTTAGTGTATACATGCACTTTTTATCGTAACAGTGATACTATTATATTTTAAATGAAATGATGAATTATATTATAATATGAAAAAAAAAACTTTTTTTCTTCAGTTCAAGAGTGACCTTTTAGTGGAAAAGTCACATTTTGAAATGCAAAATTGACGACGATATATTTTAAGTTAATTTCGTATTATGATATACCATGTAAAATGGAGACTTTTTTTTCTTTTTTTTTTTTTGTTGGGAAGTGAAACTATTTGGTGCAAAAAGTGACACATTTATATTAAAAGTTAAATGCTTAACTATAATATAATATGTACAAATGATATTTTTTACAAAAGTGACAAGGGCAAAACCGAAAAAGCGAGGTTGTTATATTTTTAAAATTAAATAGTTTACTATAATATAATATGTAAAAGTGACACTTTTTAATACAAAAGTGACGTTTTGGTAAAAAAATGATACAATTACGTTTGTCACCTTTTCTTTTAGTATTATTACATTTGACACCAAAAATGTCACTTATACACTAATATATGTCACTTTACATATGATATTATTATCAAGCTCTTAATTAAGAAGATAGTAGTGTCACTTTTTCCTTTCCATCACGTTTGACTCCCAAAATGCAACTTTTTGGTTTAAAATGTGTTAATTTGTTCTTGAAAATATAAAGTCATCACACAATTTACTTGTGATTGCAGTTTGGTTACATTTCAATCAGAACAACAAATTTCAAAGACAAACGAACCAAAGAATGCCCCTTTCATATTTATATTCATATATAATTTCTAGAATCTTGAAAGAAAACTCATATAATAAAACTAAACAATGACCTAACACCCTACTTTGATCAAGGGGGCAAAATTGAAAATAAGAAGTAATGAAAATGAAAATTATACAATCTCCTCCTTTAATATTTTACAATATTTTATCTTGACCCTTCGATGTTTTTTCCCTAATTTTCAGTAGAGTTTTTAGATTTGTGCAATTTCCTTCCACATCTTCGATGTTTGATCATTTATTGGTTCACGTTTTCTCTTGTGATTCGATAATATAGTCAATCAATGTCCAGTCCTAATAACTTCACATTTCATATATGATTGCCATTTTATTATTACCGCGCTCGTCTTCTGGGATATGTTTACAACATTCTCAAGATGTTTTTTTCCCTACCTTTTTGTGTCTAGAAAGACAATGTGACAACTCCGTTTACCTTCAATAATAATGTTGTACCAATCAACGGTCCTGCTATTAAACTCAAACTAATATCATAATCACATCCAATAAAAAACGTAAATAACACCAATTGCAAAAACATAAAACTATAAATTTTGTAATAACTAAAATTATATTAAAAAAAAGTGACATGTTACATGTCGGCAAACATTTCCCACTAATGCAATGGTAGCCTTAGCTTATCACATACTTTATGTTATCGGTGATAATATTTCTCACTACTCAAATCAACTTTGAAATCGTCAGCTTGGAAAATTACCAACGGCTACTTTGGTCTTTTTAACATTATTACCCTGCACATCATCTTCATTTTTGATAGGATAAACTTATCCACTTAGCTTCAGATTAAGTGATCTAGTCTCTTAACCCCTTCTCATTTTCTCAAAATCTTTCTTCTCCCGCTCTTTTCCATTATCATCACTTCGTGCGAACCCAATGCGAAACAATTTGAAGTGGGATTGCCATTGTTCACCAAAAAGATTTGTATGCTCTTTCAATACGATGGGGAGAGATTAAGAGTGTAGTTGATACTACACCATACATTCATGTATAATATATGTTGGTATTTATGGTAAGCGACCTCATTTTTTAGAAGAAGCATTCCTTCTAAGAGGTGGGCGAGCTAGTTTATAGAGTATCGACATGAAGTGTGAGAGTGAGCTCTCACATAGGGGGGCGACCTCTTATGATTTTATTAGTTCGTCGTTATCTGGTAGCTCGGTAATTGACTTTGTAAATATCAGGCCCGGATGGGCTAATATGGATGGTATTGTGGGGTCCCGACAAGGCTGGCCCTGACTTCCCGGGGGCTCTAGGCGAAATTATTATCGGGGCTCAATTTGAATTCAATTTTAAAAAAGAAAGAAAGAAAATTTGGCACTTTCATAAATAATGCCGAAATTATCTTGAACTCAAATATCAATTTTCTCGTATTTTTTGAAGAAAAATGTGACTCATCACATCTCTTTAGAAAGAATGATTGGAGCCTATAACAAATGACAAGATTATTTAACTATTTATACATCTGAATAAAAAAAAATCACATAATATAATCTTATTAGTGTTAACTACTTATTTCCATATTTATGAACATCAAAAGTTGTTTAGAATGATTTAAAATTATAATTTACAAAAAAAAATTGAAAAAACTAAGATGAAAATGATTTGTAATTGAAATAATAAACACGAAGAATCAAATTTCAAAAAGATGAAAGTACAATATAAATAATCGGGATTTCAAATTTCACGAAAATAAATAAATAAATTTTCACATTTTAATATTTGAATCATCATTTTTTTTCTTTTATATATATATATATATATATATATATATATATGAATTTGGGCCCCTCAAATTTGGAGGCCCTAGGCCCAGGCCCTCTAGGCCTATACTCAGGGCCGGCCCTGGGTCCCGACGAACTATATTGAAAGAATCACAGGTCGAGGTTTATTCTGGTAATTTAAGCGAGAGATCTATTATTTATGAGAACTTAGCATATAAGAGAAATCCTAATTCTAAGTCGGTTGTGGTATTTATGGAATTATAGTGGGAGAAGGTAACCCTAACTTGGGGAACACTTCTCTTACACACCTCTCTTCTTTATTCTAAATTAATTTAATCCTACTTTGATCTCTCAAAATATCTCTCGCACTATCTGACTTAAGTATTGGAGGACTTTCGCCAGAGCCGTCCACTGCCTTGGCTGAGGCTGTTGTTTTGCAGGATCGATTAGGTCACCAGGAGGCTTTTTGGAGATCAACCAGGTCGCTGATCTCAAATTTAAGGTTAGTACCCCCTATTCTTGGTAACCAATATTTTTGGTTTTATCAAGTGGCGCCCTCTGTGGGAAAGAGGGACATCGAGTCCTTGAGCAAAAGACGTGAGAAAATCCGCAAACGCAGTATGAAGGAGAGAAACATGCAACCAAGATCGTGGATTTCGGTTCTGGATCGAGCAAAGTGAAGAAGAAGAGCAAGACGGTGGAAATCAATAAAGGAGAACAAGCGAAAGACAAACTGACACCTCCCCAAGGAGATCCAGTGATTCAGAATCTGGTTGGTACACCGCCAACTTTACCAAAACAACAAAAAGAAAGGGAACTTGAAGGAGATCCACAAGCAAGTCGTTGGAAGTTATCACACAGAAACCAGTCTACATAGGGACAAAAGAGTGGAAAGATTTACCCAAAGATAAGCCTTGTCAAATCAATAAAGGATTTTTGGAAGGGCTTATGGATTTTGTACCCCCAGAAAAATAGGAAGATCTGAGCAAATACCTGGCAGGCGAGTTGGGTACTGTAAAGGAGAAGTCTGACAAGTCGGACGGTGGACATGAGAAAAAATTGGTAACAAAAAAGACGAAACAAAGTGGAGGGTCTCTATCCTGGAGATCATCTCGCGGGAAGAAGGGAAGCCTGAGCAAGCGGAAACATGGAGATTCTTCCAACTCTACCTCGTCTTCAGAGTCCCACACTCATAAGCTTAAATACAAGTGAGGAAGGAAGTTGAATATAGGGCGAACACATTATAAACGTCGGGGTTGGCGGTATAGCAAGTACGCTGATGAGAGCGGAACAAAAACCTCAAGCGCAGATGGTAAATCCGGGGAGAAATCTCATAAAAGCCGAGACCAGTAACATGAGAAAAAAATGGGAGAATGAAGTTGGGCCAGGGAATAAGGCATTTAGAGATATGCAGGAGGCATTGTTAACCTTGCAGAGGCAGATGACGGGAGAAAAGCTTGACGAGGACAAATGGCATCCTTTTTTAGATGATATATTGCGAGCTGTGCTAACTAAGGGATATAAGACGTTGGAGTTTCAATATCGTGGGGCGACAGATCCAGTAGATCATATGTAGCTTTTTGTTTTGCTTGTAATTGTTGTATTTTTATTAGTTTTTATAGTTAGGGTTTAGCGTTTTTTTTAGTCATTTTGAGTCATTCTCGTTAGGTTTTCGGTCATTTCCAGCCAAGTCGATTGCTCGGACGACTACCCGAGCGACTGCCCAGACTGCCAACAGTCGATCGACTGACCATCAGAGAGCGCTTCAATTTGGCAAGGTAGTCGATCGACTGATCCTGAGGAAATCGTCTGCGGCCATCAAAAATCGACTGATCGACAGAGAGTTGCGGACTTTTCTGATAAGCAGTCGATCGACTGCCCTTAGTCGATCGACTGAGATTCCGGGAATTAAAGCGTTTTGATGAGCTTGCCCCTGCTAAATCACTATAAAAACCCTCCACTTGACTTGAGGAAGGCATCCACTCATTCCCCAACTCTTGCATGAGCCTTGGGATTAATTTTCTCTTCATTTTTTCCTCTATATCTACTTTCTCTCTCTAGATTTAATATTCAAGCATTCCTTGGGTTTGTAAGCTCAAGATGAATCCAAATACTCCTTAGGATTAGCACTTTCATTGTAATTCAAGTTTTGGGATTATCCATTTAATTTTAGTAAGCTTTCCTTTTAATTTCAAGCTTTGTTCTTCATTTCCATGCTTGTTCTTCAATTATGCTTTTTGTCGTAGCTACTTGATTTCATGATGAAACTTGTGAATTAACTATGGATTCTAGTTGAGTGACACACCTAGGCTATATATCGGGTCCTTGATCATCATAACTTTGAGTTTTACTTATGCTTTATTTTGAATTATATTTCCATGCATAGTTTTAAACTGAATTCTAGATCTACTCTTCGTTTCTCCTCATTTTTCAAAAAGATTTGAACTTTTACGTGAACTTTTATTGCTCTTTACTTTTGTGCTTTCAATTTTTATCAATTTGCATTATTTGAATTTTCATGCATGGTTGTACCTTGTGCATGCATGGTAGTACATGGTGAAACTTTGCATTCTCTTGCTTGGTTTCTTTATTGCTTTGCATTATCAATTAAGGCATACGACCGAGGCATCCGACCAACTTGTCATTTCAATTTCTTATTTAGTTTTATATTTTAATTGCATTATTTTTGGTTTTCTCTCATCTCTTGAGCTTGAAACACGTTGAAACTTGCAAATGAATTGAAGTCCGATAAAACCAAGCCATGAACCCGTTGATTCATTTCAACACCATAAAAACTACAACTTCAAAATGGCGCCGTTGTGACACGGCTCGGTTAAGGCCTTCAATTTAATTGTTGTTTCTTTGTGTTTTTAGCTTTTCATTTTATTTGACGTTCTCTTTGAGTGTATGCAAGGTCGTCGTTCGCTCGGACATGAACTATTTCCTTATACTTCTAATCCCGACCGATTACGACGTCTTCGACACCCGTTGCTTCTTAATTCTACTATGGCGACCAATCATCCGGGCCCATTTCTTGATCCAAATGAGAAATCTCCTCGGGCCGATCCTCAAAGCTCTAATTCAAATGAGCCCATCGTTAATGAGGGGCATGTTCCAAGTACCATGAACGGGCCTTCCATTCCCATTCCCCCACCGCCTCACGAGCAATCACTTGGATTTCAAGGGAGTGGTTTTACCACTCATGAGCACGCCACGGGCCCACACCAAGGTATTGCTTCTTTCCCTCATTCTTCTAATGGAGGTTTTGTTCCTAACATGGGAGGGCATGGTGCAAACCATGTTGGGAATGGCGGTGGTTTGGTTGGAAAAGGACAAGCAGGAGGGCATGGTGCAAACCGCATTGTCCCCGGTTCTCATGGCGTTCGTCAACCTGGCATGGGAGGCCATGGTGTAAACCATGTCGGGTCTCATATTCTCTCCAATGCTAATGATCCGTTCGATGATTTTGGTAACACGGATCACGTTCCTTATGGCTATGGTGCTCATCACCGTTCTCCGAATGCACAAATTCCGAATCCCGGTCCGTATGGTTCTCCACCCGTGCATGCTTTCAATCCGACACTGAATGCAGATTTGAATGGTTATGGTGGTGGTCCCGAATATGGTAATGATCATGGAATTCAAGAGGACGAGCTTGATGAGTATGATTTCTTTGGTGGTTACGATCTGAGTGCTCCACTTACTCCACCCGTCCGGACTATGAGGGAGGTGAGCCAAGCTTTTGTGGGGGCTCATGTTTCGTCTTGTATTTATCTTCCCCCCGCGGTGATGGCTATTGATATCTGATCGCTCAATTTTGCCCGCCTTCCCATTTCTCACAGGTTTTCCAAGGAGGACCCCCTCCAATTCATCAAGCAATTCTTATGGCATGTCTCAAATTTTCACCGTCCGAATATGATGAGTTTGGAGCATCTTCAACTCCGATGTTTCTCATATGCTCTCCAAGATAAGACTTTAACGTGGTTCATGGGTCTTCTTCCTAACACGATTCGCACATGGACCGAGCTCGAAAAAGTCTTTTTCAAACACTACTATTCCATGGGGAAAACAAACGATGTGAGGGTTAAAATTATGTCGTTCAAGCAAATGAAAAATGAGCCGTTTCACTCCGCTTGGTCTCAGTTTATTGATCTTCTTGATAGTTGTCCGCATCATCGTATACCCAAGGAGCTTCTAATTCAAACCTTATATGAGGCATTGGACCCCAAATTTCAATATATGGTGGATACATCGGCAGGGGTAATATGACGATACATTCTCCACGCGTGCTTCTCAATGTTTTCATTTCTTTGGCCGAGAATTCTCAACAAAAGTCTTCCCGTGCTTTGTACTCAAGTGCTAATGAAGTAAATAATGTGAATGAGCCTCTTTCCCCGAGAGAGATTGAGATAAAAAAGGAGATGGATGCGATGAAAGTTCAAATGGCCAAGTTGTCGTCCCCGAGCATGGACCCGCCTTGTTTGTCTTGTGGTATGGTTGTGCATGAAACACTTTATTGTCCATCGAATCCTTCTCATTACATGCCGGTTCCTCAATCGGAGGATGTTTGTGGGGTCCAAGGTTACCAACCGGGTCACGGTGTTGCTCGGCCACCCTTTCCTCGACCATCTAGTCAAAATCCCCCGTACCATCCGAGCAACCGCACACATCCGGGCTTCGGGAACTCAAACCCTCCCATGGGCTCTTCTCGACCATCTCCCCCGACGAATGCTCCACCACCGGCCACCGATCCGGCTCTTAATGTGCTAGTCCAACAAATGCAATCCCTCACCACCTCGGTGTCCACCTTGAACGCCACGGTGTCCACCTTGAGTGCCACGGTGTCCGCCATGGATACACGTTTGAATGCCACGGTGTCCTCCATGGATACACGTTTGAATGCCACGAACATGAAAATTAGGCAAATGGCTACCGAGATAAATATGATCAAACAAGCCAATGGAAAGGGGAAGCTACCGAGCCAACCATCATACGCCTATGCGATCACATGTCTTCGAAGTGGCCGGGCTATCGATAACAACGTGGCTCCACCGTCCGAAAATGAGGAAGTTGCTACTCCACCCATTGTTGATACTCCGGTTTCTACCCCCGTGGGTGCCATCCCGACGAAAGAAGGCCTCGGTGGCTTGCATAAATCTTCGAATGCCTATAAGCCTCCGATTCCAAAAGCTTCCCCACCTTATCCGTCCCGACTCCAAAATACCAAAAAGGACGATCAATTCCAAAAAATCTACAATACCTTGTCCAATGTCAACATCACTCTTCCATTTTTGGATGCCATCCGCGACATTCTCGCTTACTCCAAGTTTTTCAAAGACCTTTCATCCAAGAAGTTCATACCTTCTCCAAACGAGAAGATTGTGTTATCCAAGGAGGCGAGTGTAGTGTGTGATCCTTCGGTCTTAGCCCTCAAGAAGATCGATCCCGACTCCTTTTATATAGATATCACGCTTGGCAATGGAGAGGTCACTACCGGTATGCTTGATTCCAGAGCGGGGATAAATTTGATGCCGTCCTCGATCTATAAGCAATTGGAGCTCACATCCTTGCAAGAAACGCGTATTTACCTACAATTGGCCGATCGGTCAATTCGACATCCAAAAGGCATTGTTAAGGATGTGCTCATCAAGGTTGGAGGGCTCGTGGTTCCGGTGGATTTCGTTGTTCTTGATGTGGGTATGGTGTCAAACGATGGTGTCGAGCACACTATTTTACTTGGACGCCCCTTTATGGCCACCACACAATGCCTCATTGACGTTGGTAAGAAGAACTTAACTTTGTCCGTGGTGGGGGAGTCGGTTACATTTTCAATGACCACCTTGCCGTCAATTCCTTCAAGCATATTTCATGCGTATTGTCTTCTCGTTGACGATATTCAAGAATCGCTTGAACACGTTTTCTTGACGGATGAGTATGATGGGATAATCGAGCCGGAGGATGGTAATAGCGGTGATGTTAAGGATAATGGAGCTTATGGGCGTAACACCGAATCGTGTATTGCGATGAGTCTTTTTTGGAGTTCTTGCATAAGTGTCGTTAAGGTCAACGACACGTTTTCGAAGAGGGAGGTGGGGCTTGTTGATGAGAAACAAGTCATTGAGACGATGAAGAGTTTGGCGCAATGAGAGCCGTGAGAATAGATTTGAAGGAGGCCGGCCTTGAGAGAATGTTGCAATTGGAGGAGCTTGATGAGTTTCGGGATATTCAATATGATAATGCTCGTCTTTATAAAGAAAGAACAAAGCGAACTCATGACTAGAGGATAATCCCAAAGAAGCTTGAGGTTGGGATGCCCGTTTTACTTTACGATTCCCGCTTAGCCCTCCATCCCGGAGAATTGAAGTCAAAATGGACGGGTCCTTACACCATCGAGTTTGTTAATCCGAGTGGAGCGGTGACGTTGATTGGTCCCGCATCTCAAAATCGTTTCCAAGTGAATGGGCACCGAGTTAAACCCTATCATCATGGTTTCCTGTTATCACCCGACGAGGAGGTGGTAGCATTGGTTGATCCTCTCGTCTCATCCATTGCATAATTCAAAAAGGGAGTACGTCGAGCTAATGACGTAAAACAAGCGCTTCTTGGGAGGCAACCCAAGTTCTTTCCACTTCTTTCATTCTTTCTTTCTTTTATTAAAAAAAAAACATTCAAAAAATTCAAAAATCCAAAAATATTTGAAAAATTGAAAACTAAAAAAAATATATTTTAGAGTTGTCTTTTGGTTCTTTTTGATCTTTAGTTTCGTTTTGTTTCGATTCATGTACATATTTTCTTGAGTTTTTGACTTTGGGTGATTTTCCTTTTTAGTGTTTCATTTCCCAACCTCAACCTTGGGAGATTTGATGGTTTGGTAGCGTTCTTGAAGCCGGAAGATACTAGCCATGCTCGATTTTTACTTGGATTGCTTGATTCTTAGGTGGACCCCACCGAGCTCGACCCAAACTCGCTCGGTTGAGGGAGTTTCTATTCACACCCTTTTACTTGATTCTCATTAAAATGCAATGAGGGCATTTCATGGTTTAAGCGTAGGGTGGGTAGGTTCTTAGGGTCCGTGTTTTAATCAAGCATGTTTTATAAATCTTAAATCGAGCCTTGGCGAAGTGACGCATTCTTGGCGAAGTGACGCTTACTTCTTGAGCTATTATTTGGTTGAGTCGTTGTTGGATCGTTTGTGAGTCTCTTGTGTGTCGTTTTTATGTCTTTATTACATGGTGGAACAATTCCTCATACTTTGAAGTTTGAATAGTTTACTTGTCGAGTTTTTGCATGTCTTAAGCCTCTTGTGTGAGGAGTTGAATTTTTGTGCTTCGTCCAAAACCGCCTTTATATATATATATAATCAACATTTTCTTGTGAAAAGATTGCAAAGCTCCAAAAGCTCTTTTGATTTTTCTCCTAAATTCGATGCAAACTAGTGAGTAGCCTCGTGTGATTTATCGGCTTGCTTGTGTTTTTATTGAAATTGCATTGAAGGGGTTTAATTTTGCCCGCACATGATTGAATTTGAAAATGACCTCGAGGCATATATATCACCCTTGTTCCGACCATATCCATATATTTAAGCTACTTTTAAAATCCCAAATGAGCCCCCTTGAGCCTTTATCCCGCTTCTTGTTAGCCGAGCTCTATTTTAGCTCTTGGATCTTCATAATTATGAGGTGAGAGAGTTTATTGTTAGTTAACAAGAAATGTGAGGGAAATTGATTGTGGGTTTCGGGTTTTGAGTGGCTTATACAAAAAAAAAAAGAAATAAAAGAGAATAATACTCCAACACAAATCACGAAAAGTGATAAAGCGTACGTTCAAGTAAAAAGCCTAATGTAAAGGCTATGTTTAGTAAAAAGAGGCAATTCATAAAGCTTCTAAGTGTTGTGAAATAAAAGTCGGGAAAGAGTGTGAAAGAGAAAAGGTTTCGATTGAGAGTTTGGTGAATTGGGAAGGTGAAGCGGTTATACGCTTCGGGTTTAGAAAGTAGGATTTTGTGCGTTATTGATCACGTTTGGTCGTGTGTTAGCCACTATATCCAAATGTTTCATACCTTACCAAAGAGCCAACATTACAACCCATAATAAAGACCTCGTTTGATTCTTGTTTGGTCATGTGCTACGAGCAATCTTGAGCGTCCAATTTGTGAAATCTTGACGAACACATGCATTGTCCGATTCGAGCGTATACACGTCCCTTATCAAACACTTGAGCGAATTGAGCGGACACCTCAAATTTCCAATTGTGAGGAAGTCATCGATTTGGCTTGCGTTTGAGGAAGAGTAATACGAGCAATGCTTGACGATAGCGAGTTTACGTTGATGCTTCCATCGTATTAAATAAGGATAAGCACAAGGGTTTTTCTTTCTTTTACACTATATTCATTGCATGTACACTCTCGATTATTTTTGTTGTTCGAGGACGAACAAACCAATAAGTGTGGGGTAGTTGTTTTGCTTGTAATTGTTGTGTTTTTCTTAGTTTTTATAGTTAGGGTTTAGCGTTGTTTTTAGTCGTTTTGAGTCATTCTCGTTAGGTTTTCGGTCATTTCTCCGTTTGTAGTATTGAAACTTGATATATGCATTTCTTGATGATGAGCCATGGGTTTTGAACCTAAATTCGTATGTTGTAGGTGGCACGAGGTATTAGACCGACGCTAAAAGTTGTTACGGAGCGAGTTGAGGCGTTGAAACTCAAGAAACCATGCCGAAAAGAGGAAAATCGAGCCAAGTCGACTGCCTGGACGATTGCCCGAGCGACTGCCCAGACTGCCCACAGTCGATCGACTGCTAGCCTGGAAATCGACTGGAGGATCGACTGAACATCAGAGAGCACTGCAATTTGGCGAGGCAGTCGATCGACTGGCCACTAGTCGATCGATTGGGCAGTCGATCGACTGATCTTGAGGAAATCAACTGCGGCCATCAAAAATCGACTGATCGACAGAGAGTTGCGGACTTTTCTGATAAGCAGTCGATCGACTGCCCTTAGTCGATCGACTGAGCAGTCGATTGACTGGACCTCAGTCGATCGATTGAGAGTCCGGGAATTAAAGCGTTTTGACGAGCTTGCCCCTGCTAAATCACTATAAAAACCCTCCACTTGACTTGAGGAAGGCATCCACTAATTCCCCAACTCTTGCATGAGCCTTGGGATTAATTTTCTCTTCATTTTTTCCTCTAGATCTACTTTCGCTCTCTTAGGTTTTAGATTTAATCTTCAAGCATTCCTTGGGTTTGTAAGCTCAAGATGAATCCAAATACTCCTTTGGATTAGCACTTTCATTGTAATTCAAGCTTTGGGATTCTCCATTTAATTTTAGTAAGGTTTACTTTTAATTTCAAGCTTTGTTCTTCATTTTCATGCTTGTTCTTCAATTATGCTTTTTGTCGTAGCTACTTGATTTCATGATGAAACTTGTGAATTGGCTATGGATTATAGTTGAGTGACACACCTAGGCTATAGATAGGGTCCTTGATCATCATGACTTTGAGTTTTACTTATGCTTTATTTTGAATTATATTTCCATGCATAGTTTTAAATTGAATTCTAGATCTACTCTTCGTTTCTCGTCATTTTTCTGAAAGATTTGAACTTTTACGTCAAATTTTATTGCTCTTTACTTTTGTGCTTTCAATTTTTGTCAATTTTCATTATTTGAGTTTTCATGCATGGTTGTACCTTGTACATGCATGGTAGTACATGGTGAAACTTTGCATTCTCTTGCTTGCTTTCTTTATTGCTTTGCATTTTCAATTAAGGCATACGACAGAGACATCCGATCAACTTTTCATTTCAATTTCTAGTTTAGTTTGATATTTTTAATTGCATTATTTTCGGTTTTCTCTCATCTCTTGAGCTTGAAACACGTTGAAACTTGCAAATGAATTGAAGTCCAATAAAACCAAGCCATGAACTCGTTGATTCATTTCAACACCACAAAAACTATAACTTCACTCTTTGAGAATGAGATGATGCTACATGGATATAAGACAAAGGGAAAAATTACCAACTTTTGAGTGCTGCGAGCGGCCTTTTTGAAGCAATTCTCCAGTGTGAAGAAAAATACCAAGACTGCACAGTCACTCTTTACAATGGTGCAGAGACCTGATGAGACGTTGAAACAGTATGTCAATAGATTCACCAATGCCACGTTGGAGGAGCCCACCGCTACAGATGAAATGAAGGCAGTGGCATTACATCAAGGATTGAGGAGGGAATATTTATGCAAATCTTTGGTTAAGAAAGTGGCACGAACATATGATGAGGTTTTGGAAAGTTGCAATAAATATATACAGGTGGAAGAAGATGAGGAGAAGCACCTTCTGCGATTTGGTGTAGAGGTCGCGGAAACCAGAGACAATATGACAAAGAGATCGAAAATTAGGAGGGAGCCCAGGAGGGTAGTGTGCGGGCTTCTAACTCCAGTTTCGGGGGCAAGGATAGAACCTGGACTGGATATGAGTAATTGGAGAGACGGTAATTTCACATCATTAATATATCCCCGTGCTAAGGTGTTCATTATCATGGAGTGGTTAATACCCAATGATATAAAGTGGCCGGAAAATCGCACGCAACTCCCCACCAGTCCCAAATAAAATTTCTTTTGAATGTTCCATATTAATTATGGTCATTCCAAAGAGATGTGTAGGCACCTTAAGGAAGAAATTGAAAGGCTTATAAAGGCCGGACATTTGAAGGAGGTTATATACAAAGACAGAGAACCACGCGAACCGAGGCAGGTGTTGCCTCGAACCAGGTTGAGAAGCAGCCTCAACAAGGAAACCAAAGACAGGATGGGCCAAGGAGGAACATAGGAAGAATAAGCATGATCTCAGGGGGGGCCAATGGATGGCGATACCAATAGCTCACGAAAGAAGCATGTCAAATCTGCTCGGCCTGGAATGTGGGAGGTCGTGAGTATCAGTAGACAATCATAAAATTCTGGGCTGGTCATTTCTTTTAGTCCTGATGAACGACGCGGGATGTAAGAGGATCATAATGACGAGCTGGTAATTGAAGCTGAGATAGTTGGGTTTGAGGTCGGCAGGATCTTTGTGGGTAATGGCAGTTCTGTCAATATAATATACATGGATTGTCTAGAGAAGATGAAATTGGAAGCAAGGGTGCGACCTTTGAATACGCTTACGCATTTAATGGAGCACAAGTGACTACGGAAGGAGAGCTGACATTTACGGTGGTGTTAGGAAGAGGCGGGTTACAGGCGAAAAAGAATTTGAAATTTTTGATAGTTCATGGGAGGTCGGCATATAATACAATATTAGGGCGACCTACCCTTAACGCATTCCAGGCAGTTACATCCACGTATCATATGAGTATCAAGTACCCGGTGGGAGATAAATTGGGGGAAGTTGTTTACGAGCAACATGTCACAAGGTCGTGTTACCAAATGACAGTTAGAAAAGGCCTGGGTGAAAATAAGCGGGAAAGGGGTGAAGAAGTACCGGAGGGTATACTTAGTGCGAAAAAGATGAAAGAACAAGATAACTCGGTTAGGCTACATGAATAATTGATGGAGATTTCATTGGAGGAAGGTCGCCCAGAATATACTACAGAAATTGGAACCTTGATGGCAAAAATACTAAGAGAGGAGCTGAAAAAATTATTGAGGAAATTTCGGGACATTTTCACCTTTGGGGATGGAGAATTGACATGGGTGTCCCCAGAGGTCGCGCAACATCATCTGAATTCATATCCGGAGGTGAGGTCGGTCAAGCAAAAGAGAAGGCATTTTGGGCCTAAACTGGACAAGATAATTGAAGAGGAGGTGCAGAAACTGTTGAAAGCAGGCCACATTCGAGAAATCCAATTTCCAGAATACTTATCTAATGTTGTAATGGTAAGCGTGTCCAAATTATCATTATCCTATGTCGTGAATTGATTAGTTAGTGGATTCAACCTCAGGTTGTGAGCTATAAGTATGATGGAAACTTCACAAAGGTATCACCAAATACCTCTTGCAAAGGAGGATCAACCCAAGAGATTGGTGGACAGAATGTTCAAGGACCTGTTGGGGTCCACTATGGAGGTTTATGTCGATGATAGCTGGCACGTAGGGATTATATGCGACGTTCATGATCGCGAGCTGGTCCTTGATTATCCCCGCAACCTTGTGGACCCATTCCCTAGTTCCTATGACCATCTTACCAAAATACAAAGATGATCTTTTGTAAGCCTTCTTCAGCATCAACGACCTCATTGCGGTTATCAGGCGCGACCTCCACCTCATCATCTACATTAACTACAGGAGGTCTCAGCGCCGATGTAGTTACGGGGCTCGGGTCCGTGATCACAGTCGCTCCTTCCGAGCTCGATGACACACAAGTGCTGATAAATACATCTGCAATAATGGAGTACTTGGTTAAAATTAATTTATGGTTATTGTGAGTAAGGATAAGTATTATAACTCAGGTGACCTACCAAACTTTGATCGGGTCAATGCTAGATCCGAATCGACGGGACGAGATTCGATGCCCACAAAGGAGAAAACTTGGACTGGCTACTAATTCGCACCACGTCAAATGGACGCTTACTCAATGCTGCGAGCTGGTCAGAGTATCTTTTATACAGGGTGAGAAAGTGCTTAGGACTTGGAGGATCGGATTGTTTTGGGGTAAGGAATTGCAGCTCGCTATCAAAGGGCCAGGTCTCAGTGTTGTGAATGAAAAAGAAGTTTCTTCGCCATTCAGGTACTTTGGACAGGATTTACCAGAAAGAAAGATTTTTCGGAGCGAGCAAAAAAATAAAACGAGTTTTCTTGATATCTTATTTGAAAACAGAAGTGGAGAAATCCTGGTTTGGGCAAAGTATTATAATATTTACATAAAATAATATATCCCGCCATAAATTTCATTGAATTGGGGAATAATTGCAGAAGGGGGATTTTGAACATATTGGCTGTGTGGATATAAAACTGATGCGGTGGAAATCTAAGTCCTGACCTAAGTAACTCATCAAAAATGTAATATGATTTTGGGGAGGTTTCATGGGGTCCAATTGAAGAATGTTGGGTAGAACCATTTTGGCAGTTTCGAGGAGGTTGAGTGCTTTTTTGAAATCTTCAAGTTTCTCTGGATCAGATAATATCCAATTGTTATATTTAATCACCTTGGTCTCTTCGGGTAAGGGGTGTAGGTCGGCGACAGCTGAGGAAGGTACCATAGTCACTGGGTTCTCTAGGAAATGTTCGCAGTGTGATGAGGGTGGATTGTTGGGTTTAGATAGAGGAATGCCCTCTGGTATGTTCTCAATAGTTAAGGGGGCATGAGAGGGGTCCTCGGGTATATTCTCTAATATTGCTTGGGCCTCAGTATAAGCCCTAGTTTGGGCCTCAAGTACCATCCAACTGATGTCACCTTATGGTTCATCGTATAGGCCAGAGGGAGGGGATTAAGGTTGTTTTCATCTTCTTTTAAGAATGTAAGGGTTTTCCATGAGATTGGAGTCAGGAGAGAGGTCTGGGTTTTGAGAATCAGGGTTGGAGGATGCTGAATTCGCCATTAATTAAGAAGTACAAGGAGAGAGAAGCAGGAAACGCAACAATACTCATCAGATGTAATAAATATATAGTTTTAAATTGAAGTTAATTGCTGTAAAAGGGAAGAGTCAGGGGAATTACTTATTTTCATTGTCGTTGAAGTCGGAGATGGACGATGGGGGTGTTGTTAGTTTCTGAAATTTGGAGAGAGAGCGAGCTTTTTTGCAGAGTAAAAATGTTGATTTCTACTTGTATTTTTGGTAAAAGTGACAAGTAAGTGGATATGGAAGGGTTTTGTGTGTTTTGGGCAGCGTGAAAAGCTGAAGTGGCAGATTGGAGCGGGAAGTTGGTAGGGTTTTTTAGAAATGTTTTGGGCCTTTCGTTTTAGGCCCACACTGTTTAATGAATCTTTAAAGGGATGTGATGGATACAGGGTAGCATGTTTTGACTTTTGGAAAATACATGATTATATCTCATTAGATTATTGTGCTTGATTATGGTTGCGGGTCGCGGATGGAGGGTTTTATGGTTTTAGGTCGATGGGTGTGTTGGGTTGGTGAATATAAAATATGGGGACTTATAAGCGACCTCTTCTTCTTGGAGGAGCATTCTTCCTAGGGGCAGAGTGAGCTGAGCGAAATGACCTTTCAGAGGTCACGGCTTTATATGGTGAGTTTTTATTGAATGATCATTGCTATAGCTCAACATGCCGAGCTGGGTTATCCTGAATTATGGTATGATGTTTTGGTAAGATAACGGGGTAATTTATTTATGATTTATGCTGAAGTTTTTAATGTGGTTTCTGGTTGTTGCATTATTTTAACCTTTTCACATATTCTACATGATTTTGTCCCAATCAGCCAGAATATGGAGGACTAGCTGATACGACACTAAATATTCATGCATGATATATGTTGGTATTTATGGTAAGCCACCTCATTTCTTAGAAGGAGCATTCCTTCTAAGAGGTGGACGAGCTGGTTTATAGAGTAGCGACCTGAAGTGTGAGTGTGAGCTCTCACATAAGGTGGCGACCTCTTATGATTTTATTAGCTCGGCGTTATCTGGTAGCTCGGTAATGGGCTTTGTAAATATTTGGCCCGAATAGGCTAATATGGATGGTTTTGTGGGGTCCCGGTGGACTGTATTGAAAGAATCACAGGCCCAGGCCTATTCTGGTAATTTAAGCAAGAGATCTATTATTTATGGGAACTTACAATATAGGAGAAATCCTAATTGTAAGTCGGTTGTGGTATTTATGGAATTATAGTGGGAGAAGGTAACCTAAGTTTCGGGAACACTTCTCTTACTATATAAAAGGGGTGCACACCTCTCTTCTTTATTCTAAGTTGATTTAATCCTACTTTGAGCTCTCGAAATATCTCTCGCACTATCTGACTTAAGCATCGAAGGACCTTCGCCGGGGCCGTCCACCGCCTTGGCTGAGGATGTTGTTTTGCAGGACCGGTTAGGTCGCTATGAGGCTTTTTGGAGATCAACCAAGTCGCTGTGATGTTATTTCACCACTATTTAGGTCGCTGATCTCAGATTTGAGGTTAGTACCCCCTATTCTTGGTGACTAATATTTTTGATTTTATCAGTAGCCATAAACAATTAACCATCCCATATCCAACCATTTATATCCCATTCCATAATGGTCTTCCTCTTCTTCCAAACCTCTTGACCATAGAAATTATGTAGCTTCCCACCAAACATAGTCTCCATTTTATGAGAATTTTGAAATACGCACAAACTAAAAACTTGAATGAAAAAAATTCTAAATTATTTTCATTTCAAACAATAATTATAGTGTTTGGGAGCCCCAAATAAAAATAACAAAACACCAAAACACATAGTTCAAGAATATACATTTAAAAAAAACTCGAATAAGCCGATGAATATTACGGACATCATTCGTCGGTAAGAGTCCGACATTCCCAACAATTTTTCCGATAAATAGAATTGTCGACGGAGTGTCGATGGTTTTCGCCCTCGGTAGACGACTCCGTCGGCAAGCCCTCGATATTTTACTAATTTTTTTTAAATATCACTAACGGATTATTATCGGTTGGTATATTTCTTAAAATATTTATATAAATAAATAAAAATAAAAAATAACTATCGACGGACCATTTTCATCGGTAAGCCCATTTTTTTATTTTTTATTATCACCGACGAATAATTTCCATCGGAAAACCCGGATTTTAATTGCCGACGAAAACTTGTCCGTCAGGAAGTTTAATAAAATTGCAGTGGGCCATTGCCGTCATATATGGAGAAATGGAGAAGAAGACAAAGTCGCGAGTGAGAGAGAGGAAAGGGAGAAGAAGAAGTTGTCGCTGCCACCGCCACACGCCGGAGCACCGCCACCATCATATATTAAGGTATTTTAGCTTTTTTAATTCAAATTAATTTTTTTTAATTTAGGATTTTGACTTAATTTGATTTGTAACTCAATTTAGTAAATATGTTTGATTCAATTTATGTCTTATGGTTTTAAGTTATGATTGAGGGGTTGAACTAGGCTTTAATTTAGTGTTTTAGGAATTAGGTTTTGAGAAATTTAATTAGGGGTTCAATTTCGGAACTTAGGCTTGATTTATGCAATTGTAAATGATTTTAGGTTTAGGGTTGTTTTAATTGAATTCAGGGTAGTTTTTTTTTTTTGAATTTCTATTTTTTATATTTAAAATATATGATTATTATTTATTTTGTTTTTTAAGTTTGTTTTAATTGTTTAAAATAAATTGATATTAAATAAAAACAGATTTAAATTTTCTATTTTTTTAAATTTCCTATTTTTTCTAAAAACAAAAAATTTATTGTTTCAAATTAATTAAAAATAGAATATTAAAATCTATTTTTAATTTTATTTCTTAAACAATTAGGATTTGATCGTATCTGATTGGATAATTAAGGCCCAATTTCGAATTTAGTCATAGTTTAAGGGTAAATTAGTTAATATTAGGAAGTTAAGGTACAATCGTATCTAACTAAAACCTACGTTTTAGTTTAATTGAATTTAGGTATAGTTTAGGTTTATTCACGGACCCAAAATATCAGCTGATAGATGTAAGTTTATTTAATTCTAAACTCAAATTAATTTATATATTAACTTTGTTCTTGTCATTATTATGCATGAAAATAATTAACGATTTTGTTTTATCTATCAGACGGACGTTCAGACTACATTGGAGAGCAGGCATGCTGCATCACAGGAGTCTGGCATATTTGTTGAGCCGAATGGCGTCTACCTCTCCGTTGTCAGGCCCAAGAAGGGACGATGATTTGGCACGAGATGCACCGCCAAGGAGTTCGATACAGGCTCCAGCTCTACGTCATCCCAGCAGGTCGATCCTCGTCCGGAGCAACTGCAGGCGCAATTCGAGGAGGCTGAGACGAGGCATCAGAAGAAGTTGAAGAGTTTGCGCGATGCACAAGCGCGGTCTGAGGAGGAGTTTCAGAGGATGCGCGAGGCACAGGCGCAGGCCCAGATGGACTTCTCCAATGACAGGTTGAGGAGTGTATTAACGCTGTGATGGCCACACTGGCATCACAACCTCCTCCTCCCCCTCATACTGATTGGTTTATTTGATTACGAGATGATGTATTATTATTGTAGAATTAATTTGATTCTGATTCTGATTTATATTTATTTAATTTATTTTGTATTTACATTATTTTAAATATTTGTAAATAGGTGGTGAATAATTAAAAAGATGTGTTCATTATTCCAATTAATAAAAATATTATGGGAAAAAAAATTAAAAATACATTTACCGACTGACATGAAAGCTGCCGATAATATTAAATTGAAATATGTACCGACGGATTAATAATCCGTTGGCAGTATATATTATTTTAGTTTTATTTTAAAAGTGCCGACGGATACATTCTCGTTGGTATAAAAAAGTTCCCGAAGGATATTATATCCGTCGGCATTAATAAAAAAATAACTTTAAAATCATGAATATTTTGCTAACGACCTATATATGTCGGGAAGCTGTCGGTAAGTGATTTGCCGATGGATATGATCATCGGTAATTCCGACTTTTTTTATAGCGATAATACAAATTCAAAGCTAGGTAAATTCTTGATTTCCACTTTATAAACCTAAGCACTTAATGAAGAAATAGAAAAGAAATGATTATAATGATGAATCTTTGAGAATATAAGGGGAGAGATAGTTAGAGATTCGTTCAACATTCCAGTTGCGAAAGGTAGTGGTATGTCGAACGCCGATGCAAGATTTTGCATTTGTTACAGTTTTCTCGTTGGTCAAGAGAAATATAGGAAAAGAAACTGGAAAACAAGGATCGAGAGGATAAGTAACAAACACGCTGAGATTTTGCACGACGGAGGCGCAATGGAGGTCGAAGGATTTTGGCTAACCTTTTTCACATAGGTTGGGGATCAGGGAGACAAAAGGGGAAGAAAGGTGTAGCGGAGAAAAAACAAAAAAAGGAGATATTATGTTGTAAATGTAATTTTCTTCCTTATATATGAGACCCGATTTATTGGATGAATTTTGACTTGGAATGGATTTGGGCTCGGTCATATGGTAGGTAATTTATGTGACAGTCACTTCTATGTTTTTGCCATGAAAATTAACCGCAAAGTGATCAAACCTAATTGAATATTGATAAGTCCAAAATATTGGGTTACCAAATATAGGGGGTACTAACCTCAAAATAGATATCAGCGACCTGAAGTAGATCTTGAATACGTCACAGCGACCTTCCAAACTCCCGAGTATCCTCCTGGCAACCTAGCTGGTCCTGCAAAACAGAACCTTCAGACGGATCGGTGACCAGACCCGTGAAGGTCCTCCGATACTTAAGTCAAAAGCAAGTTCAAAACACTCAATCCTTCTATTAGAATAAGACATAATGCAATTATGATATCATATAATGCGTTGTTTATAATGAGAGCTAAGCACCTCCTTTTATAGTGATAAGAAGAATCCCCCCCACATCTAGGGTTACATTCTCCAACCATAATTCCAAATATATCACAACTGACTTAGAATTAGGATTCCTCCTATATGTTAAGTTCCCATAAACAATAAACCTCTCATTAAATTATCAGAATAGGCCTGGGCCTGTTATTCTTACCATACAGTCCTCCGGGACCCCACAATACCATCCATATTAGCCCATTCGGGCCTAATATTTATAAAGCCCATGACCGAGCTCAATAACCAACACCCAATACACAAGGTACAAGAGGTCGCAACCCTATATGAGAACTCATCTTCATAATCCAGGTCGCTACTCAACAAACCAGCTTACTACTTGATAAACACAGCTCGCTCACTTCTCAAAGAAACTATGCAGCTCGCTCACCTCCCAGAGGAACACCATCTCCAGGAAATGAGGTCACCTTTCACAAATAGTCACATATATCAAATAATATCACGTATGGATATTTTGGTCCATATCATCTAGTCCCCCATGTTCAAGTTGATTGAGGCATGAAATCAGGTAGGACGTGTAAAATAGAAAGTTAAAGGAACAATCATCAACAAATAAAGCATAAACACACATAAATCACCTCGCCATCAAACAACAATTCTAGAATAACCCAGCTCAACATACCGAGCTATACCATCAATCATCCCATAACCACATGAAACCGCGACCTCTAAAAGATCAACTCGCTGAGCTCGCTCATTATCCAATAAGACATACATGCGAGTCCCCAAGTCGAGTCCCCAAACCCATACCTGACGACTTACAACCATACAGCCTTCCCTCCGCAGCCTGAAGTTATAACCGAGCACAATAATAAGAGAAAATACAATCGTATGCTTTTTGAAAATTCAGAATACCATAAGCCATTTACTCGACCTAAAACAGGTCGATCAAAAATTCATCCCATACCAAAAACCACAATCATTACTCAAGCATAGCCTCATAACCATTTCATTAGTTCGCCAAGACCCCATACCATAATCTATAAAAACATCATCGACCTTAGGTCGGTCAGAAAACCATTGCACCCAAAAATCATCGCTGATCTAAAAGCGTCAGCCCATTCCACAAAAACAATTGCCAACTGATACAAGTTGGTATATCGAATCAAGCAAAATCCATTTTACACCACATAAGACCAAGAAAATCACTCAGTCTCTCATGTTTAAATGAAATAAACCATATTAAGTAAAAAATATATCAATCCAAACACAAAATAAACCAATACCAAATCTTACAACAGTTTTAAGTCCCCCAATAAACAAGCAAGTCCCCCATACGCTAACCAAATAAACAAACCAAACCAAATCAATCAAGTAAACCATATCAAATAAACTAAACCAAATAAACTCGAATCAACCAAATAAACTCGCTAACCCATATTAGCCAAATAAACCTGACTCGCACATAGGTCGCACGAATTCGTAATCAATCACACTCATATTTCACACCCTCATAAGACCATGATATTCGAGAGAATAGTTAAACCATGACTTATACACAATCCAATAAAGCTAAATTCAGCTCGCATATAAAATATATTAGCTCGCACGGAAACAACCATCCATAACACAACAAAACAGCCCAAAAAAGATATGTAAATCAAACATACTCTTCCCAAATCATAAGTAAAACATCATAACCACTTAACCATAAATCATCAATATAGCTCGCCAAACTTTTATTATAAATTGCAAAAAATGCCCCCCAAAGGGTACATTACCACCAAGATCAATACGAGAGAAGCCCACCCTGGTCCAGGGTTTCCTTCTCCCACTATCAAAACAAGAACTCCATACGAGAGAAGTCCACCCCGGTCTAGTGTTTCCTTCTCCCACCATCAAAACACAACCATCCATACGAGAGAAGTCCACCCCGATCCAGGGTTTCCTTCTCCCACCATTAAAACACAATCATCCATACGAGAGAAGTCCACCCCGGTCCAGGGTTTCCTTCTCCCACCATAAAAAACACAACCATCCATACGAGAGAAGTCCACCCCGGTCCAGGGTTTTCTTCTCCCACCATAAGTACACAAACACCATACGAGAGAAGTCCACCCCGGTCCAAGGTTTTCTTCTCCCACCATAAGTACACAAACACCATCGCCGACCTAATGAAAGCGTCAGCCCATAAACCATCGCCGACCTAATGAAAGCGTCAGCCCATAACCATAAAAACCATCTCTTACCTAATAAAAGCGTCAGCCACTAAAACAACAACTCTCGCGACGAGAGAGGTGCCCTCTGGTCCAAAGTTACTCTCTCCCGCCCCAAACACATTATCATCGCCCTCTAGGCATAATACTTCTTCAAATGACATACATTCCAGCTTCTTGGCAGGACCTTTCCACTGCATCTTCAAGTATATATGCTCGTAATATGTATGAACAATATTTACGATATATGAACACTTCCACTCTCATTTACTATACACATAGCTCGTCAACTCCAACCATATATGAACCTGCACTCGAAAACCATATAAAAAACCAAACCATAAACCATGTCCAAAATAAACCCATAAGCCAATATAGGTCGTGCGAAACTACAATCAATCATACTTCGCCCCATGAGATCGCATAAGATTGTCAAGACCGCAATGAGGTCATAGAGACCATAACGAGGTCGCGAAGACCTTAACATGTAATTTCCACAACTCATATCATAAAACCATCAATCCATAAACCTTTAATTAGTACGACAAAAACCCAACATGTGACCAGACCTTAACCATTTAAATTAAATCACATACCATAACCATTTAATCATCCCAAATAAAATTTTTCATTTTAAGTGGACCATATTAAGTTGCATAAATCAACTATCCCCCATGTTCAACCACACACAAATAAGTAAGACAGAAAATTGGAAACCGTCCCCCTCACGAGATTTTAAAGAGCGTACCCGATACGTATTCGTATTGATGCCATAGAAAAATTCACCTCTCCTCGAATATCCAACTGCGCGACCTTTTTGATTTTAGGTAGCATAATTCCCCGATCACTTTTTTGTGAATGCTCGAACTCGCGACCTGGTACATGGCCCTAAACATTGGTGACTTCTTCGCATTGAGTTACCCATCTCCGAGTTACATGTTGAGCAACTCATAAATTAACCACCCATATTAAATTAATCTTGCGGGTCCAATTAATCCTCCATGAACCTGTACATTAAAACTCATATAATTGCTCAAGTCTGTGAGGCGAGCTGGAGGCAAGTCAATTTTCAAAACCATTATTATAAAAAGTATAATTTGTCCCCCTCACATCAATACAAAACCGTTTACCATATTAACCCAAATAAACCACATTAGAATATAACCATATTATCCAAAGAGTTTAAGAAATCAAATAAGCCAATAATATGTTAATTAGACATATCCACATAGATACATGATCAACCAAGTAAAAGAATATGTTAATCAAACATAATCGTAAGCATATAACCAAATAATAAATAATATGTTAATCAAAAATGTTCATTGCAAACCAAGCATTGCCCTTTCCCATAACCATAAACACCATATCATCATTAAGCCATATAGGATCATATAAATTGACACGAGAGTCTTCAGCACATATACCAATTTTGAAAATTTAATTGCTTTGATTAGTAATTAATTAAAGAACAAACTATATACCAATGGAAATCCATGCGAGTCTACTTTCTAACACAAAAATCGGATCTAAAAAAGAATCATCCAAGAGTGAGTTATCTCCATTTTACTGAAGTGTGGCAGTGTAGTGTTTTCATACGGGAATGTGCAAGAAAGAGCAACCCTTAGTGTGTTCATACGCACTAATTAATTGCTTGACACCAAAAGAACCTGAATGTCACACGCATACGATCAGATTCATACAATCGAGCAAACAGGCTAACATATGCAAAAGATACATCCACCAAGCTAAATAATAGAAAACTTATCTTTTCCTTTGAGTGCCTCCAGGCCTATTCACCTCATTAACCGACCTACGTTAATATTTAGGAGAGACTTTGACTTAACTCCTCAAACTGACCTGGAGGCCTCCAAATTATATTCCGCAGCTATAAGCCGTGTACCTAGCAAAAGATCATCACACTGGACAAATAATATGCTTATCAATAACACCTCATCGTCTTAGACTCCGAGCAACAAAATGAATCGACCTTGAATATTTGGACACGCGACCTCATCGCGTTTGTTTGCATTGACCATTCCCGGGTTAAGGTCCAGGCAACATATAGAGTAACCCTCAAAAACCAATATTAATACAAACTCAACAAATAGACCTCACTTAGTCCGTTAGTATATGATCATAAAAATAATCAATAAATAAAACTCAAGCATCACAACCCTTACTCGCGCCCATAGACCTTCAAAATCAATCTCTATCACCACTCAAATTTAACTACTATATACCGTAAATATCATATCAAAATTCAACTTCATCCAATCGATTAGATTGTGCATAATTTAATTTTTAAAAGAAACTAGACAAACAGTTTTGGGAAACAGGATCAGCCCTATTCAAAATTCATTATAAATATTTTCCGAACTCATATTCAAAAATTCACCATTAAGATTGAACTTCAATGTGTTTAGAATAACATAATAAATTTTAGACTTGATCCAACGGTTATATTATGCACAATCGTATTTTGAAAAACGCTGCGCAAAATTTTACGAAAATAAAATCTATTTCACTCGAAAATTTATATATATTTTCTCGGATCTCAGAATCTGATCTCCACCGTTCAAAACGTAATTCAAAAGGTAATTGAGGTTGCGTAAAATTTTTAACACGATCCAACGGTTGAAACGATAGAAAACAATTTTTCAAATTCATAGTGCAGTCAGATTTTAGACTTACGAAAATTGTGTACCTCACGTCTTTCGCTCAAGGACTCGATGTCCCTCTTTCCCACAGACGGCGCAAATTTGATAAGTCCAAAATAATTGGTTACCAAATATAGGGGTACTAACCTCAAAATAAAGATCAGGGACCTGAAGTAGATCTTTAATACGTCACAGCGACCTGCCAAGTTCCCGAATATCCTCCTGGCGACCTAGCTGGTCCTGCAAAACATCACCTTCAGACGGATCGGTGACCAGACCCGTGAAGGTCCTCCGATTTTTAAGTAAAAAGCAAGTTCAAAACACTCAATCATTCTATTAGAACAAGACAAAATGCAATTATGATATCATATAATGCGTTGTTTATAATGAGAGGTAAGCACCTCTTTTTTTATAGAGATAAGAGGAATCCCCCCACATCTAGGGTTACTTGCTCCTACCATAATTGCATAAATACCACCACTGACTTAGAATTAGGATTTCTCCTATATGTTAATTTACCATAAACAATAAACCTCTTATTAAATTATCAGAATAGTATGGGCCTGTTATTCTTACCATACAGTCCCGTCGGGACGCCACAATACCATCCATATTAGCCTATTCGGGCCTAATATTTATAAAATCCATGACCTTACAAGAGGTCGCAACCCTATATGAGAACTTATCCTTATAATCCAGGTCGCTACTCTACAAACCAGCTCGCTACTTGATAAACACAGCTCGTCCACTTTTCAAAGAAACCATACAGCTCGCTCAACTCCTAGACTCACCTTCCAGAGGAACATCCTCTCTAAGAGGTCGCCTTTCACAAATACTCACATATATCAAATAATATCACGTATGATTATTTTGGTCCGTATCAAATATACTTTGAGTTGTTTTGGTTTTAGAAAACAAACAAACAAACCGTTTATAAACCAATACAAAATAAACCAAATCAGAAATTTCTATGAACAAAATAAAAGATTTTCGCAACCAAAATCTTGCCACAGCAAGCCACAAAAGGTGGGTGCGTAAGATTTATTTATTTCTCTAATAGGCTAAATTTCTCGACATGTGAGCCCTAATATTCACAGGCTAATTCACTTACCCCAAAATTTCTTAAGTCCATCTGGTTCTCTAATTAGTAAATAGTGGTACTCAATAACATATGGGGAATTTGTTGGAAAATCCTAATACATGAATTGAACTTGTGATTCAGTCCCCACTTAATATATTTTGGTCTGCACTCCCTAAGCAATAGAAAAACTTAAATGAACTCCCTACTAACTTCAAAAGACAAAAGTAACCTTTAACCATATTTTTATTATTATAATGAAATTCGCATGTGGGCCTTTAAAATTTTCCTGAACAAAAAGCTATTTGTCAAAAACAAAATAATCATATCAGAGTCGCCATTGTTGTTGGTAGCCACGACCATGAGCTGCTCACCGGTGGTGAATCCCATCTATTATATTTTCCTTTGAATTGCCTCGTCGCCATTGTTCCAAAGTCAAAGTTTTATTAATTTTAAGATGTTCCAATCAGAGGAAAATTAAGTTTAAACTACTTACAAATCTCAAGTTTCATTGCCTATTATTTTGTTTACCAACCACCAGTCTTCAATCAGCCACCACCGTAGAGTTACTCTCGTGTTAATCTATGAAATTATAGGTTTAAAATTTTAAATCAGAGCTTAAATCATGCGCGTGTGTGTTGTATGTTTTTTTTAGCCAACGATTGTCGTAAACTGTGCATTGATAGTCAGATGGTCCTCGTCGGAGACATGACGTTGTTGGCCATGCGAGGTGGAGTTGGTAGTGGTAGCATGGGTGTGTGGTGATGGGTTATGGAAACTCTTAATATGTTCCATTAGGTTGGTAGATTTATGTATTTAGTTTATTGGATACAGTTAAACTAAGTATCAGATGCATAACAACTAAGTACTAAGTACATGTGAACTAAGTACTAGATGCACATACACTAAGTACTAAAAGGCATAA